>OFHU01000299.1:0-17791 GCA_900245905.1 Lacerta viridis
CCCAAATTCCGTGTACAGGGTGTTAAATGTCTCCGAAGCTATCTGGACCGTGTTGAGCCCTGAAATTCCCAACCCTAAGGCCGGGAACCAGTCCGTGCCCAGCAGGCTAGTGCGCTTCCCTTTTGCGATCACAAGCTTAATTACGGCCTCCCTCTCGCGGAACTGTACGTTCACTGCGCACATTCCCAAAATGTCTATGCGGCCAGCGGAATAGGATTGCAGAGTAGCCGGGAAGGGCTCCAATTTCGGAAGCTTACCTCTAGGAAATAACGATCTGGCCGTGTCCTCCGATACGATGGAGAATCCGGATCCGGAGTCCACCTCCATGTTACACGGCTTCCCTTCGATTAGGACCGCACAGCTGGTTTCCCTTGGCTGGAAATGCACAGTTCTGCCCTCGATTGCGTGAGGTAGTTGCAATCGTCGAGTTGGTGCGTCGCTGTGGATGTCCTCTGACCCCTTGATTTCGCGGACCCCGACGTGCCACTCGACTTGCAGACCCTGGCTATGTGCCCCGTTTTCCCACAAGCATGACACGTAGCTTCTCGGAACCGGCACTTCCTTCTCTCATGTGATCCGCCGCAGCCAGGGCAGACCCCCTGCCGACCTTTATTTGCTGTGCTCTCCTGTCGCACCATCTCTATTCCCCGCACAGGGCTTTGGTTGGGGCTGACATCCTGGTCGTCCACGGTGTGGGTTGACGCTCCAGCTCTCTTTTCGGCTCGCTGGTCCGGGTCTTGCTCCTCTCTCTCAGCGCTTTCTGTCGCAATGGCCTCACGGAGCGCTGTCGACAGATCCATATCTTGTTTTGCCGCAATCCGCCTGCGGCCCTTGCTGCTGCGAAGGCCGCACACAAACCGATCCAGCAGGGCCTCCTCCAAGTTGGCGAATTTGCAGTGTCTCGCCAGCTTCCTCAGTTCGGTGAGGAAAACTGCTACCGTCTCTCCAGGTCGTTGTTGCCTCTTGTGGAATTCGATGCGCCATGTCATCTTCGACGCTGTCGGATTAAGGTGATTGGAGAGGTGTTCCGTAATGCTCGCGAACGACGCCTCCCGCAGTGTCGTGGGGGCCAGAATTGCCCGAGCCAACTCAAAGGTCTCTGCCCCGCAGCAACTCAGGAACAACGCCTTTTTCCTTTCCTCGTCAGTGACCCCTTTTGCTGCCACGCTGAATTCAAAGCGCTCGAGGTAAGCATCCCAGGCCTCAGTTGCTCCGGGATGAAATGGTTCCATGAACCGTGACGCAGCCATCTTAGTGGACTGATCTGTCCTGTCAGTCACAGGGAGTCTTGTCGCCAGAATCAGGTCGCTAGGGTCAGCAGCCCTCAGCCGGCCTAATTCAATCCCATCCTCGTCGCCAGTATGTTGTGTCGTGGGTTCTGATAGCAAGAAGTCCAGCAACACTTCTTAGTGAAAACAGCTCTTTATTGTAAGGGATAAGACAAGACTGGGGATAGGGGGTAGGGAAAGCTCTATTTATAGACACATTGGGACTGAGGGAAAAGATACATTTTAGCGGGAACCAATAATATTCAAACTTTCCGGCGGGACCCAATCAGGCTGTGGATTGTGATTGAACACTTCAAATTGACCAATAGCAATACTTTACCCTGCTGCCAGAATATCTTATTTAATACACAACACTTTCTTTAGTTAAGGTTTAGTTTGCGGAAGATCCTTCGGTGAGTTTTTAGTTAGGCTTCTAGGTTTATCTTAGGGCTAGGCTTGCGGAAGATTTATCGGTATAGTTTTATTTAGTTTAGCACTTGCGGAAGATTTGGCGCGCAGGGACTGAGAGCTTAGGGAAACTTAGCTTAGGGCCAGAGAACGAGCCTACGCAGGTTTTGCCAAAGCCACTAAAAAGAGATTCGGTGTCTGTCGTTATTTGGGGAAAAGGGTAAAGGTTTAAGAAATTTTTATTTCGTGCTTATGCAACATCCTTGGTTTGATTTCCTTTATTATTAAGCAATAGCGCAGGAGGTTACAAGTAGTCCTAATTCAGATTCGAGGCATCCATTCATTTTCGAGGCATCCATTAGTTTTCGAGGCATCTATTAGTTTTCGAGGCATCTATTTAGTTTTGAGGCAACCACTTACTCACGCACCTTCGGAGTCATTTTCCGTCTTACTCAACAACCTTCAGACAGTGAGACTTGGCTGGCGCCCGTGCCCATACGCACGTGGAACGCTAGCCGCTTTTCCCCTGCAAACTGGTACCTCGTGCGTGGGTAATTCACGCTCACGCACGAGGAGCTCCAGCACCGAACCCCGGCACCCTCCAAGTGTCCCTATTTTCCAGGGAGTCTCTGATTTAGAGAAATGTCCCAGTTTCTGATTTGATCCCGGAATGTCCCACTTTTCCTTAAGACATCCCTATTTTCATTGGAGAAATGCTGGAGGGTATGGAGTGATCTGACCCCCAAGCCGTTTGAAGGCAATCCTGTATAGGAAAGTGTTTTTTGTTTTAATTTTTTGTTGTGTTTTTATATATGTTGGAAGCTGCCCAGAGTGGGTGGGGCAACCCAATAAGATGTGTGGGGTATAAATAGTAAAATTATAATTATGGAATGGGACGTCATCAGAGAAATGTTGGAGCATATGTGGCTGGTGGCCCAGCTAAACCCATGTCTGGACAGGAATAGCCTAACTTCTGTGGCCTACACTCTGGTATCTTCTAGGCTAGAATACTGCAAGGCATTATACATAGGGCTGCCTCTGAAAATGGTTCGGAAACTGGTGCTTATTTGGGGCCAGATTGCTAACCGGAACAAGAGAGTTTGAGCATATAACACCAATCCTGGCCCAACTTCCATTAAATAATCTATAGCCTGGGAAATGTGTTTGCTGGGAATGTTGTTGTTGGTTGTTGTTGTTGTTGTTGTTAATATTATTATTTTATGCTGTCTATTATTGTGCTCTGTAAATTAGGTTCTTAATTATATATATTTTATGCCCTGTAAATTATGTTCTTAGTATTATTTTGATTTATATACTGCCCAGCCAGTGTATATACACCACACAGCCAGTGTGGTGTAGTGGTTAAGAGCGGTAGACTCGTAATCTGGGGAACAAGGTTCGCGTCCCCGCTCCTCCACCTGCAGCTGCTGGGTGACCTTGGGCTAGTCATACTTCTCTGAAGTCTCTCAGCCCCACTCACCTCACAGAGTGTTTGTTGTGGGGGAGGAAGGGAAAGGAGAATGTTAGCCGCTTTGAGACTCCTTCGGGTAGTGATAAAGCGGGATATCAAATCCAAACTCTTCTTCTTCTTCGTATCCAAGACCCTAGAGTGGTGTACAACATTAAGAACATATTTGTTGTTGTTGTTGTTGTTGTTGATGATGATGATGATGATGATTTTTATGAATAAGCAATTGCGTGTTTAGAACTTTTAACTTCCTCCAAAATAAATTCACACATGACTCAGATATTTGGTTTGGGTTTTGGCAGAATTTAGGCCACAACTTTATTGATTACAACCAAGTGAGTGGTTGCATAGGTTCTGGTTCGACTATCTCCCTGCACCCTTGCAGGCAGCCCTGTCCCAGAGCCACGTTCGTGGGACAGACAAGGATGAACACCAGGGACAACTGATGGAGGGTTCACCAAACAGCCGTTCTGATGTCCCCGGGACTCGGCCACTGGCCGGACCCCTTTCAGGGACCAACAAACCATTGAGTCCCTGGATTCCTGTACTGGAATATCCTGCATTTCCATAGGCGTGGCCACATCACGTGCCACGCCTATCACCTGAACCAGAGCCTATCTGCAACTTACAAGTTGTGACTAGTTGCTACATGGCAGGCGAAACCCAAATGGCACCAGCCAATCAGCCAAGTGGGGGAAATTCCTGCCGTGCCCCTGTCCCAATGACAGACGACACACGACGGCATAGCAAGGTCAACGCAAGCCCTAAATATAGGGAGAGGTGGGTGGGTGTTCCACGAAAGGCCCCAAAGAGGAAGCTCAGCAGCCTCGCATGTGCTTAAATAGGTCCCGTGTTGCTGCATTTTATGACACCCCATTGGTCAGATTTCACCCCAGCAATGCGGGACCGACCTATCAGGGGTTATGGCCTTGATTTCCAATTACCCCCACAACACCGCAACACGTGCCCTCTTTTAATGGAGGACCCGATATACCCATGTATGAACTTAACCTTCTCTAATGGAAGAAGCTCACTGAGAGACTAGCCATCTTAAAGATACAATAAAATATAAATCAACATGGGGGAGTGCACAAAAGAAGCTGCTGAACATGAGAAAAGAAGAACATGGAAATGGGGGCGGGGCGGTCGGAGTGCAAGGGAGAACTGGAAAAAAAGGAGGACGAAGAGGGAGGGAAGAGGGGGTGAAGGCAGTAATCAGTAGTGTACGGCCAGTGGACTAAGGGACTAAGGCTAGTCCCTTAAAGGTTCAAGAGCCCTTCCACCTAGCTTTGGGAAGGAGGCAGCAGGGCTCCAGCATCCTGTCAGAGGCCTGACACCTCCTTCCCAAAGCCAGAGAAACTTCTGTCTGGCTTAGGGACGTCACATGCACTACAATGCCCCCCTCAATCACCCTTGCAAGCTGGCACCTCTGACCCTAACTGTTCCCCTACAAAAAAATCCACTGCACACCTTGCAATGATTGTGTCTGTGTGCAAAGGGGCTGCAGAGTAGTAGATTAGGCATGAAAATGGAGGTTGTTTGTGTGAGCGAGCTGAGAAAAGTAAGGAGGGGGAGGGGAAAGGGAACAAAGGGCAGAAAATGAAAAGGGTGATTAGGAGTTGCAATGTGTGAGAGGAAGAAGATGCAGGAAGTCACCATGGGTGTTGTTTGTGTGCAAGTATGGGGTTGTTGCACAAATGGAAGGTGGAGGCATTGGCATGGAGGTCAAGGTGAGAAGATGGGAGCAAAGTGGGGCTGACAAATTGAAGAGGTAAGTATTTTCAGAAATGGGCTGCGAAAGGTGAAAAGTGAGCTTGGTAGTTGCATGGGGTGGGAAGGGGAAGCTCTGGGCTGTTAATGCGGGGACGGGGTGGTGGCAGAGATTGGTGAGTGGAGTGAGCAGCAGTGCAGCCTCTAATAAATTAATAGGAACCCACCTCCTCCTGCGATGTCAGAATCCCCTTTCGATTTGACAGTTTTAATAAATGTAACCACTGCCTTTTGCATGCAGTTTTGCTGGTGATATTCAGCACTGTCGCTATTTTTAAAATAAAATAAGATTAAAAAAAACAAAAAACAGAGAAAGAGCATATTTGGAATCATTTGTACAAATGGAATAGATCCAAACAGCAGACTATGACAAGCAATGTTTAGCTAATTATAGGCACTTAGCAAACAGTAAATATTTTTACAGTATAATAGTAATAATAATAATAATAATAATAATAATAAATATAATAATATAAAATATAGAACAGGTAAAATCTCTCCTCTCTCTCTCTCTCTCTCTCACACACACACACACACACACACACACTGCATAGTTTCATCTCCATGGAGTTTGAGAGCAAGTCTTCTCTCATGCATCCCTCCCACAATACAAGAAGAGGTCTGGTTCTCAGTGTCCTATATTACACAAGGTAAATCCTATCTGAGAAACACAAACATGTTACCCTTGAACATATTGTTATAATTTGGGAGGGGAGGACCCCACTAAACCCAATAACTTAATGAATGGCAGAATCTAGCTGATATTTGAGGATAGGAAGGGGAATACAGGCTGCAACAGTTCTCCTGATCTGTGCCAAAGGAGATTCCTGGATTTAGCCTGTGCAAACTAGCTTGGCTGGGTTGGTTGAATGCAATTGTTATGAAAGAATGGCCAAGCATTTACATATCAGAGCAGGCTCTCGGGTCTCTGCAAAACAGGGGTTGCCAAGGTGAGGGCTGTGAGGTGACTGGGGAAAGTGTAGTTTTACAAAAGTCTTGAGTTTTTTGTAAGAGGTGTGCTGGGAAGAAGAGAGGGGAAGACTATTCCTCCATGGGTTGCTGGCCAGAACACCATGCAGGGACTGGAGGTCAGAACCATATTGGCACTGGCTGGAGGAGGCTGCACCAGGACCAGGAGCCATGCATGGCTGCTTCTTTGGACCCAAGCTTTCTGAAGCTATGAGAGGAGCGATGAGAGACTCTTAGGGTATAATGTTCGGCACACCTCTCCACTGCAGACTTCCAGTTGTAAATATGTGCTAATAAACCATATTTCTTAAAGACACTAGCTCTGCTGTGCCTCAACTTTCCCAAAGGAAACACAATCCTGGGTAAACGCCTGGAACCCCTGGAATCTGATCCAGCCACCCAGTGGAGATTGGGGTTGTGTGTAACTGTATAACACTATAACATGAATACAAGGTGTGCTGCAATGACTTTACCGAACCAAGGCCGTAGTGATTGGTGTCTATTGGGACTGGTAGAGTGGAAGGCAAATGAGTCAGAGCTCAGGATAGATGGAGGCAAAGCCCATGACAGGCAGGGCCAATCAATTCTACCTTTGCCCCCTGCCTCTTACATGCTGAGTTACACTAGAGCAGGCTTCCTCAAACTTGTTTTGAGACTACAATTCCCATCATCCCTGACCACTGGTCCTGCTAGCTATGGATCATGGGAGTTGTAGGCCAAACACATCTGGAGTGACGAGGTTGAGTAAGCCTGCACTAGAGCAACACTTAACACTAAGGAGAAGGAAGCTGACAGGCAGTGTCACCCTCATTGACTACTTGTAAGAAAGAAGGTGAGACAGGTAGAGTCTGGCTGAGGGCAGACTGAGGCTACTGCCCTATCTGCCAAAATGGTCCAGCCTCCATTGATCCTAGAGCTAAGGGTTCTGTTTTTGTGAAGATTAAAAAAAAGCCATTTAACAAAAAATCCTACATATATATATATATATTATATATATATATATATATGTAACCCCACATGAGTTTGCAGTCTGAAACACTTAAGTCAATGGATCTACAGAAATAGTTTCACAGTTGTTTGGATCTGGACCACACCATCATGATAGTTTCCAAGACAATTTCATTCTTATTATCCTACCACATCTAGTCTCATTACTCTATAGCAGGAGCAGGTAATTTCCTGGTATTGCTGGACCACAGCTCCATCATCCCTGACCATTGGCCATGCTGGCTGGAGAGGACGGGAGTCGGAGTCCCACAAAATCTGAAGGGTCCCAACTATAGGAGCCTTCCCCAATGTTAGTCTCCAGATGTTGTGGGACCACAACCCCCATGATCCCTGACTATTGTCCAGGCTGCCTCCACATTTTTTGTCCACAGTCTCATGACAAACCCTAGGTGAGCACGCAGATCATATCAGATCCTGATTTGGCAGCTACACACAAAACCATGGTTTCCCAGGTACTCTTCATTTGGCCATCATGCCAAACCATGACATAGCTTTGCAAATCATGGTTTGTTTTTAATGTCTGAGCCTCCTCGCCAACATTTGTCTAGTTAAAAGGTGGCAATCCTAGCTGTGTTGTGTAGCACACTCCATGTTAAATAAACAGTCACTCACATTTGTTGAGAAACATTGAGCAAGTTATGCTTTCCTCTCTGCTTCATACAAGTACAATAGGAGGGGGGAAAGGCAAAGTGGAGATTATTACCCTTTTTTTGAATTCTGTAGTGCATGCCTTTTTTCTGACTTGCACCTTTTGCTCCCTCTCTCCACCCTCACACATGTCTAGCATTTGCTTTTCTCGTGGGAGGCGTGACTCATGGAGAACATGACAAGTGCCACCTCTGAAGGAGCTGTTCTTGGCATTTCTCGTTTCCAATGAGAGAATGATAAAAAAAAAAAACTGGTCGAGGCAACAGACAGAGACTGAGACTATTGACAGTTAAAATAAGATTAATGCTTAATCTGTTTTTCTTTGCCTCTTGTCTGTTTTATCCCTCATTTTACTTTATCAGTCAGCACTGCTTCAGGGCATAAACTACCGGTACCATTGGTGTGGAAGCAGGAGGATCTGAAGTGCTTCATGAATTTGAAGTTGCTTCCAGCCTTAGAGCATCACCCACATTCCCTTAATCAGAGGGGGGAAACAGTGAGTTGTGTTCAGTTAAATCATTGCAGCAGGTTAACAACTTCCCCTTTGACCCAGAATCAGGTCTTCTATTAATGAGATATAGTATCTGGTTCCCCATGAACATTTGGTGCACTGTGGGTTGAGAGGCAGTCCCATTCCAGCTGCACTCCACGCCTGAGACAAACAGCTGTTCTCCAATAAAAGTTCTCATTCCCTTGCCCACAAGGCCCCTGAATTCTCCCCACCCATGCACACCATCATCTGCTCTGGGAGAGGAATGGGCACAAACCTACCAAATGCACACTTTTCTGAACAGCATGCAAGCCAGTACACAAGCCATCCTTCAAAATCTACACTTCTCTGAATTTTGCAGTGCAGCTCTCCAAGCAAGTAAATTGTGCCAAAATGCACATAGTAAAATGTGCATATGAAAGCATATATTAGTGAAGATGGCACACACAGAATGCACTACATTATAGGAAATTGCTTAGGAA
Organism: Lacerta viridis; assembly: GCA_900245905.1. Taxonomy (NCBI): domain Eukaryota; kingdom Metazoa; phylum Chordata; class Lepidosauria; order Squamata; family Lacertidae; genus Lacerta; species Lacerta viridis. The sequence continues at coordinate 8,512 of OFHU01000299.1, forward strand.
CAGGGGTGCCGACTTGCTCCCCACATTGGGGGGCACATCATGTGACAAGTCATGTGATGTGTCCTGCCCCTGTCCAATGTGTGAGTGCTCACACACTAGGCCAGGCCACCGTGATGCCTGCGCTCTGGGCTCGGCCTCTTTCTCTCCCTGGCATTGGGTAAGGGCGCCACATGTGCAGGGCAATCTTTGCCCTCACTTGTCCCAGCCCTCTCCCAGCTCCCAGGCACTCCTGGATGGGGCACGTGGAGGGCACCCAGCATAGTGGTGGGTTGGCCCCCTCAATACTGAGGGGCTGGGCCCCCTGCTTCAAAATGCTGAGGGGGTGAAACCCTTGCACCCCTTATACCTGGTGACACTGGTTAAGAAAAGGTTTTGGTTTCTGGCATATCAAAGAAGACTTTGGCTAGGATATAGACTTGGAGTAGCTTTGGGCATTATGGAGTCAGGTGGAAGAGGATGCTTGGATACCTTGGGCAATGGGTTCAAATCAATTGTGTTCAACATAAGAGTAAGTGGCACTGAACAGAAGCTCTGAATGGCACAATCAACATGATCTCTTGAGTACTTCTTGAACACAGGAAACAGCCATGTAATGAGTCAATTTAGCTCATTGATCCATCTAGCTCAGTACTGTGTGCTCTGATTGGCTTCAAGGCTGACGTATTTCCAAGATGAACTCAAAATCTTTGAAGTGAAGATAGAATTCTGGGGATAGAATTTGAGAGCTTAAGCTTGCAAAGTACATTGCCACTTGCTCTATGTTCCCCCTATAGGGATAGTGGGATAATTAAACTGGAGATGGATTAGGGCAACCTTGAGCAACCTGGTACCTTCCAGATGTTGTGGACTACAGCTCCCACCAGCCATTATTGGAGTCCATAACATCTGGAGGGCACTAGACTTCCAATGGTTGTATTACTGACTTCCTGACACCCACTAGAACAATTATTATATGAGCTATTATACATACATACATTATCAACATATTATTATACACCCTGTTCTTCATATAATATGCACATTTTATTAGTATACATTTGCTTATAATTAGTCAGGCTCGTAAAGATAGGGTGGCCATACATCTGGAATTTCCCAGACATGCCTGGGATATAAAGCTCAACAACTTTTGTGTCCTGAATATTACCGGTACTTCTGGAAATAGGGCAACCCTAGTAAAGAAAGACAGTCAACACAACATGAGTGGTTCAGGCACAAGCCAGTACTTGATACAAGGAGGTGGTCCAATACAGGCCAAGCTCAGAAAGGCCAAAACCTGCTGTATTCCATGTATAAACCAATTTAAAACAGATTCCTCCTGCATTCCTAACGAAACCACTGTGGAAAAGAAATCTAGCCATCTCCCACTTCCCATCCAAACTAAAGTCGCAGGCCAGCTAATTGGGGGATTATAAATGCACAGATATCTATGAGCCAAATCCTCATTTAGCTTCTGTAACAAGAAAGGAAGAAGAACCCCCTGGATAGAGAGGAAAGGTCAACACCCCAACTTTCTCCAGGCCATTAAAACCTGCCTTGTTTTATTTGGGAGAACATATCCCCTAATAAATCACTCAAGATAAGACTAATCAAATAATTTCAAAGACTGCATAGGAACTGAGTGTGCAACACTGTTGATGCTCTAACCCCCACAACATTCCCCATGAACGGTCCGGGCACCCACAATTTTTTGTGCCCAGGCCGCACATACCATGGGGGCATGTGTGCCCGATGTCAGCACCCCCAGCAGCGGAACATATGCTTCCACGGAGCATGCCCCTGACGGAGCCCACCGCACATAGCCCAGCTGGGCGTGCTGCCCAGTTGAGGAGAGGGGCAGTCAACTCCAGGGGGCCCTGGAGTGGCTCTGTGTGCCACCATTATTCCCCCCGCCACCACATGCCTCCTTAACTTCTGGAGGCCAGTTGTGGCCTCTGGAAGGCCCAATGGCGCCCATCACAGCTGTGGGAAGGCCTGATGAGGCTGCAGGAAGGCCTGACGGGCCCTGTTGAGTCTTCCCACAGCCACAACAGGCCCCATCGGGCCTTCCAGAGGCTGCAACGGGCCTCCTTCTCCTGTGGGACGTCACACATATACCCTGCACATGACAGCACAGGCCTACACAGGGCACCCAAAAAGTGGGGCAGGACCCAGCGCCCGAGCAACACTGAATCCTTACAGATTAAAATTTATGCCAGCAGCTGCCACAGAAGGCAAATGCAAGCCCTGGAAATTCTCTTTCACTTTTTATGTCTCTCCACCTTTACCAATTTGTTTGTGACTGCAAATGAGAGGAGCTGATAAACCCCCAAATTCCTATTGCACAAAATGAACTAATCTAGCTTTCAATTACATTGTTTTCACTTCCATTTCTCTCATTTAGCACCATATAGCTAGAGGACACTTTTGGAGCTCCAGAACTGTGAAAATCACGATATCATTTTTTTTTTTTTTATAAAGGAGGTTTATTAACAATGGTGATCCACCTGGCATATGAAAGATACTTTAATTGATCTAGGTGTGATATTAACTTTTTAGCCAATTGGGAATGTATTTCCAAATGAAATATTAATCACAACTAACCCAAAATTTAAAGCACATTGCTTCCCACAAAGAATGCTGGGAACTGTAATCTGTTAAGGGTACTGGGAATTGCAGCTTTGTAAGGAGGAAACTACAGCTCCCAAAATTATTTGGGAGAGGCCATGTGCTTTAAATGTATGGGGTGGGTGTGATCATCATTTAAAGACTGTCTGGAATCTACAGACTCCATAGAATTAGGAGTGAAAGCAGAGTGTCCTGAGCTGGGCCTGCTTTTCAGCTGTTATATATTCGTTCGTTCATTCATTCATTCATTCACTCGTTCATCACATTCCACACATGCAATATAAGAGTTACAATAAAAAACAGTTAAAAGCAGCATAGAAAACAGCAGATATATATTTTTAAAAGCAATACAAAGGTGACACCTGTTGTGTATTAAATAAGATATTCTGGCAGCAGGGTAAAGTATTGCTATTGGTCAATTTGAAGTGTTCAATCACAATCCACAGCCTGATTGGGTCCCGCCGGAAAGTTTGAATATTATTGGTTCCCGCTAAAATGTATCTTTTCCCTCAGTCCCAATGTGTCTATAAATAGAGCTTTCCCTACCCCCTATCCCCAGTCTTGTCTTATCCCTTACAATAAAGAGCTGTTTTCACTAAGAAGTGTTGCTGGACTTCTTGCTATCAGAACCCACGACACAACATACTGGCGACGAGGATGGGATTGAATTAGGCCGGCTGAGGGCTGCTGACCCTAGCGACCTGATTCTGGCGACAAGACTCCCTGTGACTGACAGGACAGATCAGTCCACTAAGATGGCTGCGTCACGGTTCATGGAACCATTTCATCCCGGAGCAACTGAGGCCTGGGATGCTTACCTCGAGCGCTTTGAATTCAGCGTGGCAGCAAAAGGGGTCACTGACGAGGAAAGGAAAAAGGCGTTGTTCCTGAGTTGCTGCGGGGCAGAGACCTTTGAGTTGGCTCGGGCAATTCTGGCCCCCACGACACTGCGGGAGGCGTCGTTCGCGAGCATTACGGAACACCTCTCCAATCACCTTAATCCGACAGCGTCGAAGATGACATGGCGCATCGAATTCCACAAGAGGCAACAACGACCTGGAGAGACGGTAGCAGTTTTCCTCACCGAACTGAGGAAGCTGGCGAGACACTGCAAATTCGCCAACTTGGAGGAGGCCCTGCTGGATCGGTTTGTGTGCGGCCTTCGCAGCAGCAAGGGCCGCAGGCGGATTGCGGCAAAACAAGATATGGATCTGTCGACAGCGCTCCGTGAGGCCATTGCGACAGAAAGCGCTGAGAGAGAGGAGCAAGACCCGGACCAGCGAGCCGAAAAGAGAGCTGGAGCGTCAACCCACACCGTGGACGACCAGGATGTCAGCCCCAACCAAAGCCCTGTGCGGGGAATAGAGATGGTGCGACAGGAGAGCACAGCAAATAAAGGTCGGCAGGGAGTCTGCCCTGGCTGCGGCGGATCACATGAGAGAAGGAAGTGCCGGTTCCGAGAAGCTACGTGTCATGCTTGTGGGAAAACGGGGCACATAGCCAGGGTCTGCAAGTCGAGTGGCACGTCGGGGTCCGCGAAATCAAGAGGTCAGAGGACATCCACAGCGACGCACCAACTCGACGATTGCAACTACCTCACGCAAATCGAGGGCAGAACTGTGCCATTTCCAGCCCAAGGGAAACCAGCTGTGCGGGTCCTAATCGAAGGGAAGCCGTGTAACATGGAGGTGGACTCCGGATCCGGATTCTCCATCGTATCGGAGGACACGGCCAGATCGTTATTTCCTAGAGGTAAGCTTCCGAGATTGGAGCCCTTCCCGGCTACTCTGCAATCCTATTCCGCTGGCCGCATAGACATTTTGGGAATGTGCGCAGTGAACGTACAGTTCCGCGAGAGGGAGGCCGTATTAAAGCTTGTGATCGCAAAAGGGAAGCGCACTAGCCTGCTGGGCACGGACTGGTTCCCGGCCTTAGGGTTGGGAATCTCAGGGCTCAACACGGTCCAGATAGCTTCGGAGACATTTAACACCCTGTACACGGAATTTGGGGAGCTATTTAATGGAGAGTTAGGATGTTATAAGGGGCCTCCAATTGACTTAGAACTGGACCCGGGGGTTGCGCCAATGCGCCTCAAACCCAGGCGGGTTCCATTTGCGCTACAGCCTAAAATAGAGGCTGAATTGGAGAAGCTAATACAGCAAGGGGTGCTTTCACCAGTGGACTCTGCTAAATGGGAAACACCCATTGTCACACCCCTGAAGGCTAATGGGGAAATACGAATTTGTGCGGATTACAAATGTACGATTAATAAGGCCATCAGGGGCAACTCGTATCCAATTCCAGTAGTGTCCCAACTATTAGCGAAGCTGGCTGGGGGCAAGGTGTTTGCAAAGATTGACTTGGCACAGGCATACCAGCAGCTCCCAGTGACTCCAGCGTCCGCTGAAATCCAGACAATTGTGACGCACAAGGGCGCCTTTAAGGTGAATAGGCTGCAGTTTGGAGTCTGCGTGGCACCTGGCATATTTCAAAGTCTTATGGAGCGCCTGTTACGGGGCCTGCCAGGTGTCCTGCCGTATTTTGATGATGTGTTAATTGCGGGCAAGGATGCTCAAGAACTACTGGGACGCATCCAGACAGTCCTATGCAAATTCCGGGATGCGGGGTTGAAACTAAAGAAAGAGAAATGTAGTTTTGGGGTAGCAGCTGTGAACTTCTTAGGGTACAGAATTGATGCTGCTGGCATCCACCCCATGGAAGACAAGGTTAAGGCTATCGCCGCAGCACCGACACCTAGTAACAAGGCTGAGCTGCAGTCCTTCTTGGGCCTCGTCAATTTCTATCACGCCTTTGTGCCACACAAGGCATCGATAGCCGAACCACTGCATCGGCTACTCCAAAAGAAGTGTGCATGGCGTTGGGGGCAACCGCAACAGAGAGCTTTTGAAACGCTGCGGGGCGTGCTGTCAAAGGAAAGTACACTTGCCCACTATGATGCTGCTAAACCACTGGTGCTGGCGTGTGATGCCTCACAATATGGCGTGGGGGCTGTCTTGAGTCACCGGGAGGCGGATGGGTCGGAGCGTCCAATCTCATTCTATTCCAGAACCTTGAGCCCCACAGAGCGGAACTATGCCCAGATTGATAAGGAGGCACTGGCTATAGTCACAGGAATCAAGAAGTTCCATGACTACGTGTACGGCCGCCCTTTCACAATTCAAACGGACCACAAGCCTTTGCTGGGTTTGTTCAGCCCACATAAACAAACGCCTCAAATCTTGTCCCCACGCATGCTCCGATGGTCCATCTTTTTGAATGGATTTCAATACGAACTGTGTCATGTGAAGGGTAAGCTGTTGTGCCATGCGGACGCGCTGAGTCGTCTACCACTACCTGGAGCAGCCGACGACGACCCAGCCCCGGCCGAGCACGTCATGATGATGGAGACACTTCCCGGACCACCCGTGACGGCCGTCGACATCGCCGCAAGAACTAAAAGGGACCCCGTCCTCGCCCGTGTCCTTGTGTGGGTGGGGAGGGGATGGCCAAGTGGGACTCAGGAAGAGAAATTTAGACCTTTCATGGCAAGACAAAATGAGCTGTCCCTCCATAAGGGTTGCATATTGTGGGGCGATAGGGTGGTTATTCCAAGGTCTCTACAGAATGAGGTGTTGGACACATTACACATGGGTCATCCGGGCATGGTTCGGATGAAATCTTTAGCCAGGTGCTATGTGTGGTGGCCTGGCATGGACAAGGACATTGAACAATGGGTGCGCACCTGTCGAGCGTGCCAGGAGGTGCACCCAGAAATGCCCAGGGCACCAGTGCATTGGTGGGAGCGGGCTAAGAACCCGTGGAGCCGGCTCCATGTAGATTTTGCAGGGCCGTTTCAGGGAAAGGTGTTCTTAATTGTAGTAGACGCCTACTCGAAATGGCTGGAGGTCTCAATTGTTCCAAACATGTCCTCAGCTGCTGTAATCAGGGCCCTTCGCATTTTGTTTGCAACGCATGGGTTACCCGAGACCATAGTATCAGACAACGGGGCGGCTTTTGTGTCCCAAGAGTTCAGGGCATTCCTGGCCGATAATTTCATTAGAGGGGTCACTTCTGCTCCCTTTCATCCATCCTCGAACGGACAAGCCGAACGGATGGTGCGCACAGCCAAGGGTGCAATAGCGCGCCTCTTGGAAGGGGATTGGTCTGCTCGCATTGCAAGGATGTTGTTCCTGCAGCACACAACGCCGTGTGCATCCACAGGCAAGTCCCCAGCTGAATTATTAATGGGAAGGAGGTTAGCCACAATCCTAGACTATGTCCACCCTGACAAGGTGCCGGGCCGCGATACAAGAGAACCACCGGCTGCCGAGGGTGACAGAACCCGATACCTGTCAACAGAGGATTTGGTTTGGGTCCGGAACTATGCAAGGGGACCCGCATGGGTGCCGGGGGTGGTCACCCGACCCAGTGGGCCAGTGTCATATTTTGTGACGTTAGAGGATGGCAGAGTAATGCGCCGCCACATTGACCAGCTAAGGCGCCGGTTCCCAAGCAGGGTAAGCCCGAGGGGGGAGGAGCCGCGCACAACTCTGCCGGCGTCCGGTGAATCGCAGCAGTCGAGTCAGGATGACTCTGGGCCACAGGGGGTGGAGGGCTCCGAGAGTCAGGAAACTGAGATCACCACTGATGAACCTAACCCGGAAACAACTAGTCAGCCTAGAGAGTCAGCTAGTGACACAGCTCCAGCTGAGGTACCCGAGGTTATTGGAGAGAGAAGTCTGACCACGGATAGTCCAAGGAGTGACACACCGGGGGTTAGGCGATCCGGTAGGACTCGAAGACCTCCGCAATACTTGAAAGATTACGTGTATAGTCTCAACTAGGTGCGGGGGAGTGTTGTGTATTAAATAAGATATTCTGGCAGCAGGGTAAAGTATTGCTATTGGTCAATTTGAAGTGTTCAATCACAATCCACAGCCTGATTGGGTCCCGCCGGAAAGTTTGAATATTATTGGTTCCCGCTAAAATGTATCTTTTCCCTCAGTCCCAATGTGTCTATAAATAGAGCTTTCCCTACCCCCTATCCCCAGTCTTGTCTTATCCCTTACAATAAAGAGCTGTTTTCACTAAGAAGTGTTGCTGGACTTCTTGCTATCAGAACCCACGACACAACAACACCCATGCCAGAGACCAATTCATCAAGTTGGGAAATCCCATCAGAACAGAAATGTTGTTTCCAGAAAGTGCAGATAGGGGATATCTGTCATATCTTGACAGGAATGCTGTTCCACAGAACAAGAGAGGCTACACTAAAAGCCCTATGTTACTGTGCAGCAAATTATCACAGAATTTTACCATTGCAAGGGGCCAAGGCGGTTCATCCAGTGGTGTCCAAACTTTTTTCAAAGAGGGCCAGATTTGATGAAGTGAAGGGCCGTGAGGGCCGACCAAAGGGCCAACCAAAGTTGTTGTTGCTTTTTTTTTAGGATTGAAGGTTGTTGAGGTTTTTTAGGATTTTACCCCAGGAAATAAACTGCCACACAGACCAGATTGAACCTACCACAGGGCCACGTTAGGCCCCCCCAAACAGTTTTTGGGCCCTGCCCCGGCCCTTCACTTCATCAAATCTGGCCCTCTTTGGAAAAATGTTTGGACACCACTGAAGGGTTAAAGTCAAAGAGTTCAAGAGAAGCAGAGAAGGGAGTGGTGGATGTCAGGAGTTTCATTCTCTCCCGTGGTGCAGTGTGTGTGTGACTACTGGATCACATGCTCTGTGTGTTGACATTCCATTCTTTGGAACTGTGGGAACAGAAGGAACTGTGCGCCACTTCCGTCTTCTTTGTTCTGTTCTGTTGTTCTCTCTCAGAGGACCCCCCCCAGCTGCTTCCGTTGGAAAAGGGGTGTGGTTTAAGTAGCCTGGTCACCCCGCCCCTTCTCATTGTGGCCTAGCTCTTAGCCTGCAAGGGTTCAGGTTAGTGCAAAACTCTTTAGGGGGGGCTGGGGGGAGGATGCAATGCCAGTGGGGTGATGGAGGGGAGAGCTAGCAGGGAGGGAAGCTGCTGGGCAGGTGGGGGAGGGAGAGAGACCCTTTCCCCCAAAAAATGAAGGGAGGTGGGTGTGCAGCTGAGGTCACTTCACCCCACCCCACCAATTTTGAGTATTCCGAACAGCAACTATAAACACATGCAGAAATGCAAACGTTTCCTAAATTTCAGCTGAGTTTCCTGCATTCCAGGGGGTTGGACAACCTGTTTGTTAATAGGTTTAATTTGGTTTGGTGCTTTTTCTCTGCATGTCATTCCTTAAACAGCTTCCTGTGCAAAGATAAGGCTTGCTTTCATTGCTCTGTTCATTTGTACATTTGACTAGTGTTGTGTGGAGGGAAATGCAGCCCCTGGGATGAAAAATGTCCCCCTCCTGTGTTTGAAATTCTAGAATAAGAAACTGCCTCTTTCCCCTCAGCTGCTATGTCTGTTTGTGACATCACAGGAGACCATACATAGACAGGGCTGGGGAAACTAGGCCTCAAGGGGGGGCATTTATTAATAAAGAAATGATGACTGAGGAGCCCCCCCTTGTGACACGTGTGGCCGGTGGACTCCATGGCACCCTCAGAAACCCCCCTTAGCACCCACCAAGGCCCCCTGACCCTCCCATTTTTAAAACGTTTCCCCAAAATCTGTTAGTTTTACATTGCTGCAAGACCATTTGTTTT
>OFHU01000131.1:0-102638 GCA_900245905.1 Lacerta viridis
GGAGAGAGGCGAGGGCAGAGAAAACCCGACTCTGCTGTTCCTTTTCTGCTGTTAATTCCACCATATTGCCTAATGCCCAGACTCTTTCTTTGCAGGTGGTTGCTATCAACAAGGAAACCTTAAATCTACGGAGCCTTGTGGGAGATTGCTGAACTATTCCCAAGAGCGGGACTCTCCAAGTCCCAATCCCTGTAAGAATGGTCACAAGGAGGAGAAACAACCAGTGGAGAAGCCGGGCGAAACGGCCCAGTTCAAAGGGAGCATCAGCGCTGCGAAATGTCACCCGGTCGACACGGGAGAAAGGAGGGGTTCCTGCCCCAAGTGTGGGAAAAGCTTCTGTCACAAATCGGCACTCACTGCACACCTGAGAATCCACACAGGAGAGAAGCCGTACCAGTGCCACGATTGTGGGAAAAGCTTCAATCAGAGCTCAGCCCTGACTCAGCACCAGAGGATCCACACCGGGGAGAAACCCTACGTCTGCCTCAGCTGTGAGAAAAGATTCAGTCAGAGCTCAGCGCTCACTCAGCATCAGAGAATCCACACCGGGGAGAAACCCTCCACACCGGGGAGAGGGCTTATGCGTGCCTTGATTGTGGGAAAAGCTTCGTTTACCAGTCGGCCCTCATACGTCATCGGAGAATCCACACTGGAGAGAAATGCTACAAGTGCCCTGACTGTGGGAAAGGCTTCAACCAAAGTTCCAACCTTATTACACATCAGAAAATCCACAATGGTAGGGAAGTTTGGTTAACAGTCCCATTCACATTTTCCCCCCTCTTAGGCCTGTTAACCATTCTTCTCTGGGTTATAACAAAATTGATTCATTGACATGTTATATTTCACTATAGAATGTCCCGAGCATGGAAAGAAAATATTATGATCCTGTAACCCACATGCATGGGGTAAATAACAAAAGAATCCAGCTGGGTGCCTGGATTCACAGTGTGGGGCTAAACTCACTCTTCAGCAGAAGAAAGCCCTTAGCTGCCGAGTTTAAACTCACAGAAGTCAAGCAGCGGTATAGTGTGGCTAGATGTAGGCTGTTAAACCTTTTTATCCCATTTTGTCTGCTTGTAAACTCTTGTGGCAGTGATCAGAGGAGTTTTGTCCTCTTTCTGCTGTCTCGCGGTGTTAAGTAAGTTTAAAATGTTTTCCTTACAAAACGTTTCAAAGGTCAGAGTCATGCCTTTATCCAAGTGGCACCAAGGAGAACACATGCATAATACTAATAGGTAGAAAATACAAAAAGATAGCTTCAAACTCGCACTCTAAGCTTGGAGCAAAGCTTAGAACGTCTTCCTTTGTCAGTTACATGGTGAGGAGAGAGACGGAACAGGAAGAGAAGGCTTCACTTCCTCCCTTGTCAGAGAAGAGGGGGCATGACCTAGCTGTGTCTAGGAATCCAGCTCTGCTGTCTTAACCCTTTCATGCACCAACTAGCACTTTCTGGCTGCAGTTCCCACACAGAGGACTTCACATGCATTATGGTCACATGCACACCATATATTTAAGCACTAAAATACCACACTAAACAATTACAGCTTCCCCCAAATAGTTATGGGAGCTGTAGTTTCTTTAAGAGTCCTGAGACCCCCTGTGCCCCTCAAGGAGCCACAATTCCCATAGTGATTTAACAATCAATTCTTCTCCCCAGGGAACTTTGGGAATTGTAACCCTCTCAGGGAATAAGGGTCTCCTAACAACTCTCAGCGCTCCTTGGCACACAGATTGCAAGGTGCTGACCCCTGTTTTAGGGATTTGCAATTTCTACCCTACTTTTTGCATTCTCTCCCTTAACCTTTTCTTCTTCGTATCCTACAGGGATACCTTGCAGGAGCAAGAAGAAGACGCCTCAGCAACAAGTTTGTGAGCCATTAGAACCACCTGGAATACTTTGTAAGGCATTACAACGAGTTTCCCCTCACAATCCTCTAGTGGAAAAAGAGATTCGGAACCAGGGAAGTTTGCAGAGAAACCCCTCAGAGCAGGCCCAGGATCAAGCCGTTTCTAGAGCAGGTACTTTCGTACTATCTCAGAAAGATGTTGCGATAAAGACAAGGCCCGCTAGGGTTAAAAGACCACTCGTATGTCACGACTGTGGAAAGAACTTCAAGTACAGTTCCCATCTGGTTAACCACCTGAGAATACACACAGGAGAGAAACCTTACGTCTGCCCAGACTGCGGGAACAGGTTCATTCAGAACTCAGCCCTCAAGAGGCACCAGAGGAGCCACAGAGGCGACAGACCCTATGCATGTTCCGACTGTGGCAAAACCTTCAGCCGGAACTCTCACCTGGCGAAACACCGAGTGATTCACACGGGTGAAAAGCCTTACGAGTGCCTTGACTGCGGGAAAAAATTCAGCGTCAAAATGAACCTAGCGATTCACCAGCGGATTCACACGGGAGAGAAGCCATATATGTGCTTGGAGTGTGGGAAACGCTTCAGCCAGCGACCCCACTTTATGATCCACCAGAGAATCCACACGGGAGAGAAACCTTACCAGTGCCCCGAATGCGGGAAAAGCTTTCGTGTGAGTTCGCACCTTGTCGCACATCAGAGAGTTCACGTGGGGAAGACGTCGTTCATATGTCCGGACTGCGGGAAAAACTTCAGCGGTAGCAAGCAGTTTATTCAACATAAGATGTCCCATCTCATTGGAGGAAGCTATCAGCTGCCCATTGCAGCTGTAGCCATTAAGAGTGACCCATTTGCCCCCAATTCTGTAGGTCTGGAAGGCAGTGGCTACAGTCCTGGAGCGAATCAGTGAAGTCCTGGCTGTGTTGGGCAAAGAAAGGGAAACCTTGATAAACCCTGTCTCATAACTGCAAATGGTTAGGTCCTTTCTTCAATTGGAGCTTGAAGGGAAGGTGGCTGGAAAGAGGCATTTTCACTCAAACTTCAAACCCTTTTGCTATAGGCTACTTGAGAGCCAAATGTACCAGATACAGTGTTTGGTTTGGCCTGGTTTGGCGACTGTACAATAAACAAGCAAGCAAACCATGTACCATTCCCAGACATCAGGTGGAATTGTCAGGTGACCCCTTCCCAATGTGTGAGTACCATCAATGGATGGTGGTTTCCTGACTAGGGTCACATTTAAAGCGTCAACAGTCATGGCTTTCCCCCAAAAAATCCTGGGAGCTGTCATTTGTTAAGGGCGCTGAGACTCCCTTTTCCCCTCACAGAGCTACATTTCCCAGAGTTCCCTGTGAAGAGGGTTAAGCCACACTCAGAACTGTAGCTCTGTGAGGAAAATGGGAGTCGCCTAAGAATTCAGAAGCCTTAAGAAACTACAGCTCCCAGAATTCTTTGGGGCAAGCCATTTTAAAGGGCCATGGCCCTACTTAAATGCATGGTGCGAATGTGGCCTAGATTGTCCGGACTACCGTGCTCTTTCCAAGCAGCAGGGAGGATAAAGCGGGGCTGAGCATCCTGAAGTCCTTGGCCTAATAATCTCATATGGGTGGGAGGAGCCTGGACGGAGAGAAGGAGGCTGGGGGTAAATGAGAGGAGAAAGCCAAAACAGATGGAGTGACGGAAAGGGGAGAAGGGAAGTCCTCTACATGGGTGGGAATGTTCAGGGAGGCAGAAGAGGATATATTGTTTATTAATATCCTTCCTAACTTGCGCTAGCAAGTTCCTTTGCTTAGCAGGGTTTACATTCCCCTTTTAGCATGCACAACAGATAGCTGGTTGCAGGCTTGTGTAAGCCTCTCACTATCGTGACGTTGTGATTAATTAGATGTTGTTGTGGGAAATTAACGGACGCGTCAAACAGAATGGATGAGGTTGAAGGGAAGGCCTCGAGCCACACCTGAGGCTCCCATTTATTGAAAACTCACATTAACCATTAACATACACAGATAACTTCAAAGACCATATATGGAATAGTGTATCCCTTGGTACTGCCTCTATACCAAATATGGAAAACCCCTCCTTTTGCACACCCTCTCTCTCCCTCCATGGAGTACGTGACTTACTGCATGCCCCTCACTCCCCCCTCCTTCAGTCTTGTGACGCCTGTTGTTTTCCTGCCACACCCTTGTTTACCTGGCTTTGCTGTTTCTTACTGGGATCTCCATCCTGGTGCCCAGAGCCATTGTTGTTGTTCAGTCGTTCAGTCGTGTCCGACTCTTCGTGACCCCATGGACCAGAGCACGCCAGGCACGCCTATCCTTCACTGCCTCCGCAGTTTGGCCAAACTCATGTTAGTAGCTTCGAGAACACTGTCCAACCATCTCATCCTCTGTCGTCCCCTTCTCCTTGTGCCCTCCATCTTTCCCAACATCAGGGTCTTTTCTAGGGAGTCTTCTCTTCTCATGAGGTGGCCAAAGTACTGGAGCCTCAACTTCAGGATCTGTCCTTCCAGTGAGCACTCAGGGCTGATTTCCTTAAGAATGGATAGGTTTGATCTTCTTGCAGTCCATGGGACTCTCAAGAGTCTCCTCCAGCACCATAATTCAAAAGCATCAATTCTTCGGCGATCAGCCTTCTTTATGGTCCAGCTCTCACTTCCGTACATTACTACTGGGAAAACCATAGCTTTAACTATACGGACCTTTGTCGGCAAGGTGATGTCTTTGCTTTTTAAGATGCTGTCTAGGTTTGTCATTGCTTTTCTCCCAAGAAGCAGGCATCTTCTAATTTCGTGACTGCTGTCACCATCTGCAGTGATCATGGAACCCAGTGATCATGGAACCCAAGAAAGTGAAATCTCTCACTGCCTCAGAGCCCCAGAGCCATATGGCATGCCAAATGAAGGCTCTGTAGCCTGCCCAATTAGTGTGGCATGCCAACACTTATAGAAAGGTGTGGCATGCCAGCGCCTAGCTAAACTATAATTCCTACATTGTACAATTCAGTATTGAATTGTGTGTTCCTGGTAAGTTCCCTTTTATCCCTCTTAAAATAATAAACACACAACAATCTTATTTAAAGTCAATAAAAGCTGTTTACTCATCAGTTCACAGTTGGATCCCTGAAGGCAGACTTAGTTACAAATATGTACATGTGGATCTACCCCATATGGGGGAATGATCCCAACTTCTGCTAGCTGAGAAGTTAGCAGGGCAGTCCAAGCTAGAAGCCAGTCAAACAAAGAAGGAAATGAAAAAGAGAGAGAATGGCAGTTGTTACCTGGACAGGTAAGGCCACGCCCACCTCTAGTCACATGCAAAGGAAGGATGTCCAGCCAGGAGGAAAAAGGAAGTTTTCGACTGGCTGGACCAAACATTCCCCCGCATGTCCTCTCTAGGAAAACAAGGAATGTTGTGTTTGACTGCACTCAGTGGATTACATCCCACAACAAGTGATCTGTTCAGACCTATATTCTCTCTACAAAGTGTCTTCCCCACTGGTGTGTAAGGAGGGAGGACATCAGGGCAGATGGAGGAGCAGCGGCAAAACCTCAAGATTCAGAATGGCACTTTCCTTTCTCATATTTGCCACGATGCTTCAGATGGCAGAGGGAACTGAACCAACCCAGTGGTGAGCCAGAGAACCAAAGCAACTTGCTGGGAAGAGCAGGTGTGGGTGGGGAAAGTGGGGGTGATGAGATTTTAAGAGAAAGGAGGGCCCATAGGTGAGCAGAATCCTGGCCCTCCTACCACAGGAGGGAGGGACACACCAAGTCTCTCCTCCAGGAAAGAGGTTGGTTTGGTTGGGGTTCTGGAGGGTATGCTTAGGATTTGACTGCCCCTCGCTCAATTAACTCAGCTGGGGCGCATCTTAACCCCAGGCCGTTTGTAAAACACCAAAGGAGGCTAGAGGTAAAACGCTGGTGTTTCCCCTGATACCGGTACTTATTTACCTTTTTCGTTTTCTTCTAGGTTTGCCTTTGCATTTTGTTACAGGTAGGTAGCCATGTTGGTCTGCCATAGTCAAAACAAATAAAAAAATTCCTTCCAGTAGAGATTATTATTTTATTATTATTATTTTACATTTGTGTTTGCTTCCTGCTCCTGAAACAATAAATCAAGCTACGTCTTCCTCTGTAGTTTGATTCAGAAACTGTTTCCCCCCCTTTCGTTTATGACTACTGTTGTAAGAATTTAAGGTCTTTTATTTATATATATATATGTTATTAATTTACCAAACAAATAAGAAAACAGCACAGAAAAACAGGCCTCACTCCATTTTGACTCCTAGCTGGCCAAGTGTTTTCATCTGCAGGGAGGAGGTGAGAAGTCTCTGCCTGAGGATGGGCCATTTCCCTCACAATGGACAGCCATTAGCCCTACCGGCCAGGGAGGAAACCTTTTGTTTTGCAGAAATGTGTGTCTGGGAGGGGTCAAGGAGAGATGGCACAGGTGTGGAAAATTCCCAAGTTACCTCCTCTGACCCTCCCCAATTTGTGATGTAGCTCTGATGTATCTGGGGGGGTGGTCTTGGGTTACACCTCTTCTGTGATTGGATGCTGTTTCTGGGGGTGGGCTAGACTCCAGGAGGGATTTTGAAATGTCTTTATAAGAGCATGCTGCTTTGTTCTGGGTCTTTTCCCTGAAAAACACCGTTGTTGCAACAGCTTCAATAAAGATCAAGCTTACTAGCTGCTTTGCTTCTCAATCTTCTCTGGTTGGCCTCTGTTTTTTACTCCTACCAATGGAGAACCTGCAAAGGACTTTGCAAGGGCTCTTGTGTACCCCATAAGGGAATAAGGGCAGATTTATCTTATTACACTATGAAAAAGGAGCCAGGGATTTAAAAATAGCGATTCTGTGAGTTAGTTAAATTTCGTCTGATTCAGAAACCTCCTCCCCACCTTTTAAGTAGACCAGAGCTACAGTTTAAAATTATTATTGTATTTCGAAATGCATTGCTGTTGGTAAGCTACACATTGTTACTGGATGGCATATGAATGCTGTTGGTGAATAAAATTAAAATAGTTCTGTTTGAGAGGAAATCTGTTTTATAATTTATACTAGCTGGCCCTGCCACGCGTTGCTGTGGGTTTTTTTGTTTTTTTGTGGTTTGTTTGTTTTTTGCTTTTAAAAATTCTCCTGACCCCGAGAGTATTCTGGAAGCTCCTGTTTTCATTCTTCCCTGTCCCTTTAGAGCAGGGGTCAGCAACCTTTTTCAGCCTTGGGCCGGTCCACTGTCCCTCAGACCATGTGGTGGGCCGGACTATATTTTGGGGGGGGGGAATGAACTAATTCCTATGCCCCACAAATAACCCAGAGATGCATTTTACATAAAAGAACACATTCTACTCATGTAAAAACACCATTCCCATTACATAAAAGAACACATTCTACTCATGTAAAAACACCAGGCATGCGAAGCTGCGGCGGCCATTTTAGGTGAGGGCACTGGCGACCTTAAAGAGCATTCTCCCCCACCCCAGTCCCAAAATTACCCAGTCCCAAAATCACGCACCCCAGCGAAACAATCCCCTCAGAGCTGGTCTTACTCAGTGCGACCTCTCAGGCATGCCTCCTGCTCCGTGTTTTTTTTTTCTCGGAGCATGCGAAGCTGCAGCGGCCATTTTAGGTGAGGGCACAGGCCTTGTTGCTCGGGCCAGGTCTGATTATGTCGATGGGCCATCTGCCTTTCTATTGGATGCTGTTGAAGTTTTCATTCCTTTTGCTGGTGAGGTATAATAGGCGCGCCATTTTTTGGCCTTTATTCTATATTTTAGGCATGACAGGTGTTTGTTTTTAATTTTTATTATGCCAGTTCCTTCCTCGATGGTCATGTTACACTTTGTACTAATTTGATGCGCTTTGGTCCAGCGGTTACGGAGAACATCGATGTCCGCCGCACACACAATGGGAACATATATATATATATATATATAATCATATATATAATCAATGGTTTATTTAAATAAAAATTTAATACGATTAAATCCAATGGCTCATAAGAGGCAGCCCAAACTGTGGTGAACCCCACTTCCTTTATATAACAAGGGAATTATTTAGATATTTACTTCCAAATGCATTTACATTTTTTTAAAGCTAGATAAGGTCAAAGAATGAAAGAATCTGAAGAAAAAATAGGCAATGGCTTTGATGCCTTGATTTCATAATTGTTTTAAAATTCTGCTTGGGAAAATCTGTCTAACAAGAAGGCCTAGGGTCAACCAGGGCAAACAATTTCTAGTTTAAATTTGGTCACTTTGATTCATCCTGCATTGGTTATGCACACATAAATAATATGAGAACTCCACCCACGCAATATCTAACTCATGGCTGAATCCAGGGGTGGGGAACCAGTTTCAGCCAGTGAACTGGCTCCAGTTGTGGACAGCCCCCAAGAGCCATGAGTTCACCTCGAACACCAGAGAACAGCCTCAGCCCTGTATACCTGAAGGAGCGTCTCCACTCCCATCATTCAGCCCGGACACTGAGGTCCAGCGCTGAGGGCCTTCTGGCAATTCCCTCACTGTGAAAAAAAGTGAGGTAACAGGGAACCAGACAGAGGGCATTATTGGTAGTGGGGCCCACCCTGTGGAACACCTTCCCATCAGATGTCAAGGAAATAAACAACTATCTGACTTTCAGAAGACATCTGAAGGCAGCCTCATTTAGGGAAGTTTTTAATGCTTGATGTTTTATCGTGTTTTTGATATTCTGTTGGGAGCCGCCCAGAGTGGCTGGGCAAACCCAGCCAGATGGGTGGGGTATAAGTAATAAATTTATAAATTTATCATTATCATTATCATAAAAATCTCACCTCTCTCCACTAACTAGGTACTAAGTTACTGATGCAATTTCACCGGAGGAAGATTGCTGTTGCTAACATTTTGACCAGTGATATTAAGTGTTGGGGTCATGTGACACCCACCCAAAACATTTCAGGTGCATTGGCTTTTGGCCTGTTTCCAAGTGCAAGTCATAGAATCATAGGACTGTAGAGTTGGAAGGGACCCAAGGGTCATCTAGTCCAACCCCCTGCAATGCAGGAATCTCTCCATGCCATGGTAGATGGCCATCCAACCTTTGCTTAAGAACCTCCAAGGAAGGAGAATCCACAACCTCCCGAGGGAGATCGTTCCACTGTCCAACAGCTCTTACTGTCAGAAAGGTCTTCCTGATGTTTAGTTGGAATCTCTTGTAACTTGAAGGCATTGGTTCGGGTCCTAGCCTTTGGAGCGGGAGAAAACAAGCTTGCTCCATCTTCCATTTTGACAGCCCTTGAGATATTTGAAGATGGGTATCATATCTCCTCATGAGATATGATACCCACCTCATGAGAAGAGAAGACTCCCTAGAAAAGACCCTGATGTTGGGAAAGATGGAGGGCACAAGGAGAAGGGGACGACAGAGGATGAGATGGTTGGACAGTGTTCTCGAAGCTACTAACATGAGTTTGGCCAAACTGCGAGAGGCAGTGAAGGATAGGCGTGCCTGGCGTGCTCTGGTCCATGGGGTCACGAAGAGTCGGACACGACTGAACGACTGAACAACAACAATCATATCTCCTCTCAATCCTCCGGTTTTCTCAACCGTTCCTCATAAGGCTTGGTTTCCAGACCCTTGATCAGATCTTGGCTGCCCTCCTCTGCATTCGTTCCAGCCTGTCAATATCCTTCCAGAACTGGTCCCCAGAACTGGACACAGTACTCCAGATGTGGCCTGACCAAGGCAAAATAGAGAGGTACTATTACTTCCCTTGATCAGGACAAGGTGTGGAGTATGACCTTCTGAAGCCCATGACAACTTGGGACTAAAGTGAATCTGTCATTCTTTAAGAACAACTTAAAGAATGCACAAGTAATTTTTATTCTATGGTGTGTTGTGGGGGACACACATGAGCATAGCAGTGCCCTGTATGTGAAACTCTCCCCCAATAATTTAATATTCCTCTAAGGTGCTACTGGAAAGAATTTTTGATTTTCTTTTGTGTTAGCCATGGCACTTCAAGGCCATACCTTTGTTTTTATTGAGTTAAGATGCAATGTTTTGTGGAGCCCCATCCCGAAGTGTTTTACATATGTGCATTCAGTGTTGGCGCTTGATCCTTGCCTTGATTTGCTTCGTGGCGCTTGATCCTTGCCTTGATTTGCTAGGAGTGCCTTTTTCACCCTATATTCCAAACAGAAGCACGGACACCTTTCCCATTTTCCCAAGAGCACCATTTTCAGGGCATGGGCTTTCAGGACCAAGTCACACACCTGTTATTACATCACTTCATAATTAATAGAATCATAGAATCCTAGAGTTGGAAGAGACCACAAGGGCCATCCAGTCCAACCCCCTGCCAAGCAGGAAACACCATCAAAGCATTCCTGACAGATGGCTGTCAAGCCTCCGCTTAAAGACCTCCAAAGAAGGAGACTCCACCACACTCCTTGGCAGCAAATTCCACTGTCGAACAGCTCTTACTGTCAGGAAGTTCTTCCTAATGTTTAGGTGGAATCTTCTTTCTTGTAGTTTGAATCCATTGCTCCGTGTCCGCTTCTCTGGAGCAGCAGAAAACAACCTTTCACCCTCCTCTATATGACATCCTTTTATATATTTGAACATGGCTATCATATCACCCCTTAACCTTCTCTTCTCCAGGCTAAACATACCCAGCTCCCTAAGCCGTTCCTCATAAGGCATTGTTTCCAGGCCTTTGACCATTTTGGTTGCCCTCTTCTGGACACGTTCCAGCTTGTCAGTATCCTTCTTGAACTGTGGTGCCCAGAACTGGACACAGTATTCCAGGTGAGGTCTGACCAGAGCAGAATATAGTGGTACTATTACTTCCCTTGATCTAGACGCTATACTCCTATTGATGCAGCCCAGAATTGCATTGGCTTTTTTAGCTGCTGCATCACACTGTTGACTCATGTCAAGTTTGTGGTCTACCAAGACTCCTAGATCCTTTTCACATGTACTGCTCTCAAGCCAGGTGTCACCCATCCTGTATTTGTGCCTTTCATTTTTTTTTTTTTTTTTGCCCAAGTGTAGTACTTTACATTTCTCCTGTTAAAATTCATCTTGTTTGCTTTGGCCCAGTTCTCTAATCTGTTAAGGTCATTTTGAAGTGTGATCCTGTCCTCTGGGGTATTAGCCACCCCTCCCAATTTGGTGTCATCTGCAAACTTGATCAGGATGCCCTCAAGCCCATCATCCAAGTCATTGATGAAGATGTTGAATAAGACTGGGCCCAAGACAGAACCCTGTGGCACCCCACTAGTCACTTCTCTCCAGGATGAAGAGGAGCCATTGATGAGCACCCTTTGGGTTCGGTCAGTCAGCCAGTTACAAATCCACTGAATGGTAGCATTGTCTAGCCCACATTTTACCAGCTTCTTTACAAGAATATCATGGGGCACCTTGTCAAAGGCCTTGCTGAAATCAAGATAGGCTATATCCACAGCATTCCCTTCATCTACCAGGCTTGTAATTCTGTCAAAAAATGAGATCAGGTTAGTCTGACATGACTTATTTTTCAGAAACCCATGCTGACTTTTAGTTATCACAGCGTTCCTTTCTAGGTGCTCACAGACCGTTTGCTTAATGATCTGCTCTAGAATCTTTCCTGGTATTGATGTCAGGCTGACCGGGCGGTAATTGTTTGGGTCCTCTCTTTTCATTACTTTGTGACTTGCAGCTAAATATGTGAACTGCTTCCTCTGTAGCAATTGGAAGTTATGTCAGAGGATAGGAAAGCTGTCACTGATTTTGTGATACCCAGGTCAAATACAGAAGAAGACCCCTGTTGGATCAGACTGATACTCCCATCTAATCCAGCCTCCAACAGTAGCCAGGCAGATGTGCCCAGAAATCCACAATCAGGGTGTGATTGACAACTGCTCTCTGCTGCCATTGTGCTTCCCCAGCATGTGGTATTCAAACAGAGTTCATCTGGACATGGAGGTTTCCCTGAGCATTTGAAAAATAGAATTCAGAATGGTGACTGGTGACTGTGGCCACCGGGACCACATAACACCGGTCCTGAGAGATCTACATTGGCTCCCAGTACGTTTCCGAGCACAATTCAAAGTGTTGGTGCTGACCTTTAAAGCCCTAAACGGCCTCGGTCCTGTATACCTGAAGGAGCGTCTCCACCCCCATCGTTCAGCCCGGACACTGAGATCCAGCGCCAGGGCCTCACTGCGAGAAGCAAAGCTACAGGGAACCAGGCAGAGGGCCTTCTCGGTAGTGGCACCCGCCCTGTGGAACCCCTCCCATCAGAGGTCAAAGAGATAAACAACTACCTGACATTTAGAAAATACCTGAAGGCAGCCCTGTTTAGGGAAGTTTTTAATCTGTGATATTTTAATGTATTTTAATATTTGTTGGAAGCCACCCAGAGTGGCTGGGGAGACCCAGCCAGATGGGGACAAGAAGCTACGGGGATATGGAATAACTGATTGGTTCAAAATATACGACAAATAATAACTTAATAATAAATTGTGAATGTTGTTGTTGTTGTTTATTACTGCAGTAACCAGTTTTGCAGATACATCCACAAGCAGCTATGAAACACGAGGGTCTTTGAGATCTAAATGTGCTGGAACTGAAGGCACACAACCTGGATAGTTTGGGGAGAAACACTTCTTGGTAAACCACCTTGAAGAAGGAACTGTGGGTCTGCGGCAGGTCATTTGCACATTTTGAATTTCTAAAGTGTTTCACAGGCATCCTCGTAAATAGAATTATCATCCAGCCCCACATATTGCAGGTGGAAAGGAAGAGTGAGACAGAGAATAATGGCTTGGCTAAAACTCTGAGTTAATGGCGGAAGAAAGACTGGACCAGGGGACTGCATCGTTCATACCCTTAACCACAATGTTATATCAACAGATGCAATGAAAAAGGCCTTATAGCTCCAAGGCAGAGCATCTGCTTTGCATGCAGAAGGTTGAATCCCGGGCATCTCCAGGTAGGGGTGGGAGAGAAACCTGTTTGCTGCCAGTCAGTGTGGAGTGGGGGCATCTCCAGGTAGGGGTGGGAGAGAAACCTGTTTGCTGCCAGTCAGTGTGGGCAATACTAAGCTAGATGTACCAATGGACTGATTTGGTATAAAGCAGCTTAGTGAAATCCAGTGTCTCCTTGTGCAGTAGCTTTTTTTAATCTGGAAGCGTGATCTTCCAATTTCCAGCTGTACCAGCACAGCTGACCCCAAATTCAAAATAAGGCTTAACATGCATCCTTGAAAATTAACGCTATCAAAAAAATTAAAAGCATTTGCCTCAAAGGTCATAGGTTTAGGTGCAGGGGTCAGCAGACTTTTTTTCAGCAGAGGGCCAGTCCACTGTCCCTCAGACCTTGTGGGGGGGACTACTATATTTTTTGGGGGGGGGGATGAACAAATTCCTATTATGCCCCACAAATACCCAGAGATGCATTTTAAATAAAAGAGACACATTCTACTCATTTAATAAAAGCACACATTCTACTCATGCAAGAAACATACCGATTCACAGACCATCCGCGGGCCGGATTTAGAAGGCAATTGGACCGGATCTGGCCCCCGGGCCTTAGTTTGCCCACCCATGGTTTAGGATGAGTGTGTTAAAATAAACCAGCAGGTTCTCTCTAAGAAATCCAACAAAACTCGCCTCTGCCCACCTCCCAAATTCACTTTGCACCCCTCTGCATACTTGGATCTGCTGTCATGACAGTATACAGGTAATTGTAGCACTCAGTGAAATGCGGTACAGAAAACTGAACACACAGTTGTGTGTGTGATTGTTATTATTAATACGCCACCCATCTGAGTGGGATGCCCCAGTCACTGGGCAGCTCCCAGCAAAGTATTAAGAACATAAAACATCAACCTGGCAAAGAACAGAATCCATGCAAACAGATAATCTGTGCTCTTCCCACCACAGCCAGATGATATTCTACCCTCTTATCTCAAGAGTGGGGAACCTTTTACAGGCCCAGGGCCACGGTCCCTTCTGAGGGCCACGTGCCAGTGGTGGGAGGAGCAAGGGGCAAAGGGAGGCGGAGCAATGAATGTTAAACTTTGCCTTTGTACAGTAGGCAAGTTTCTGCATGCACTCGAGCCCCCCTCCCAGCACCATCGGAGTTTGAGGACAAAAGTCAAGCTAGGCAAAAACATTCAAGGAGAGGGTGGGGCTAGGGAAAGTCCCAAGTGTCAGATAAGAGGCCTAGAAGGCTGGATTCAGCCCCCAAGGTCTAAGACTCCCCATCCCATCTCTGTGGTGCTCTGCCCCATCTTACCGTTACTGATTGTGCACAAGGTTTTGTTCAGCCGATGACCAGGCTGCGGCGCTGGAATCGCACTGACTTTTGTGACGTTAGCTATTTAAAATTATCTGTGTGCTATTCGCCTGCCTCACCGCCCAGCAGCCCCCGACATCCCATGCCCTTTCTCATCATGCCCTTTCTGTATTGCTCTCTGCTGCCGCTATATTTTGAAGAAGCAGGACGTCAGAAACACAGGCGTCATCAAGGAAGTGCATACAAATCTACTTTATTAACTCCTTTCGAGAAAAAGGTGTGTAAGTTTCTTTGGTGAAGACAGAATACGGAAGATTCCTCATCCTATCCCACCCGTTAGAGAAACAGAATTGTCAGGATTTCCCAAAAACCAGATCTTTCTAACACTGGATTTGGTCTGCGTTCCTTGCTAATCTATGCCCCATGTTGTCTATTCCGCGTTGCAAAAGATTTCCCTGATGTTTTTTTTTTTTTTCCTCAGGCATCGATTTCTGTTTATAAGCTTTGCTAGTGCCTAACTGGGACTTCCATCAGCTACGATTGCTACTCAGAATCTTTGAAAGATGTCTCCCTTTCGTGGATTTTTCGGTGCTTCCTAAGGTTTGAACTGACACTGAAACTCCTGCCGCACTCGGCGCATTCATAAGGCTTCTCTCCCGTGTGCACTCTCTGGTGCGTGATGAGGTGCGAATTGTTACGAAAGGTTTTCCCGCACTCAAGACACGCATACGGCTTTTCTCCTGTGTGCAGCCTCTGGTGGCCCACAAGAACCGAGCTGTAAGAGAAACCTTTTCCGCACTCGGGGCACTTATACGGTTTTTCCCCTGTGTGAATCCTCAGGTGAGTGACAAGGTGCGAGTTTGTTGTTACGAAAGGTTTTCCCGCACTCGAGACACGCGTACGGCTTTTCTCCTGTGTGAAGCCTCTGGTGGCCCACAAGAACCGAGCTGTAAGAGAAGCCTTTTCCGCACTCGGGGCACTTATACGGTTTTTCCCCTGTGTGAATCCTCAGGTGAGTGACAAGGTGCGAGTTTGTATTGAACTTCTTGCCGCAGTCGTTGCATTTGTAGGGTTTTTCTCCCGTGTGGATTCTCTGGTGGATAATGAGGTCCGCGCTCCGGCAGAAATTTTTGCCGCACTCCAGGCAAATGTAGGGTTTCTCGGTCATGTGGATCCTCTGATGACTTAGAAGACCCGATTTAACACTGAAGCTTTCCGGGCAGTCGGGACATTGGTAAGGCTTCTCCCCAGTGTGGATTCTCTGGTGCATCACGAGGGTTGAGCGCCTGCCGAAGCTTTTCCAGCAGTCCTGGCATTTATAGGGTTTCTCGCCAGTGTGGATTCTCTGGTGGGTAACGAGAGTTGAGCTCCTGCTGAAGCTGTTTCCACAGTCGAAGCATTTATAGGGCCTCTCCCCTGTGTGCGCCCTCTGGTGCATAATAAGGTTCGAGCTGCGACTGAAGGTCTTCCCGCAGTCGCAGCATTGGAAAGGCGGTTCCTTCAAGTGAGTTCTCTGGTGTCTGTTGAAGTTCAGGATCTGGTTGAAGCTCCTTCCGCAGTGAGGGCAGAGAAAGGGCTTCTCTCTCGCATGGCTTTTCTGGTGCGCGATGAGGTGGGTACTCTGAACAAAGCCTTTCCCACACTTAGAGCAGATAAACGGTCTGTCTCCCGTATGGAGTTTCTGGTGCCGGACGAGGTCCGAACGCCGGCAAAAGTTCTTCCCACAATCGGGACACGTATGTTTCTTCTTGAGAACTTGTTCTTCCGGCATCCCAGTTTCGTGCATTTCCAGAAAGGCCTTCAAGTGAGGAGGGCTCCTAGTGCTGCCCTCCTCCAAGAGACTTTCCTGGTTGGTTTTCTCCTCTTTGTGCTGGGTCAACATCTCATCAATAGCTGAAAAGAAAGAGAGAAAACAGAGATGAGACATTATTCCACGCTGAGGACTCCAAAAATCGTTTTGTATTGCAGGGAGTTAGGCTGTGGGGATACCTTCCATCTCTACAATTCAATGATTCATACAATCCCCTTATTGATGTTCATAAGCCCTTCTTCCCATTTTCTCAGCCTTTGGTGCATTGTCAAAACAAACAAAAAAATATAAAAATTCCTTCCAGTAGCACCTTAGAGACCAACTAAGTTTGTTCTTGGTATGAGCTTTCGTGTGCATGCACGCTTCTTCAGATACCTGGTGCATTGTTTATCGATCAAAAATTTTTAAGCTGCTCTTTGGGTCTGACCTTAAGATGTGGAAGAGCAAAGAAAGCAGAAGAGACTGAACATATACAGTGAAGCCATCTGGGCATATAAGCAGCATACCTAGGACCTCAATACCTCAAGGACCCCCTCTTTCCATATGAACCTACCCGGACCCTGAGATAATCTTCTGAGGCCCTCCTTTGTGTGCCTCCTCCTCAAGAGGTCTGGAGGGTGGCAAGATGAGAAAGGGGCCTTCTCTGCAGTGGCTCCCCGTTTGTGTGGAATGCTCTCCCCAGGGAAGCTCGCCTGGCGCCTTCATTATGCACCTTTAGGCACCAGGCAAAAACGTTCCTTTTTAACCAGGCCTTTGGTTGACCTGATGGACATCCTATACCCTTTTAAAATGTGACTCTTTTTTGGAGGGGTCTTACAGTATTGGGTTATTGTTCTTATTTTGATTTTATATGTTGTGGTCTTTTCTGTGAACCTCCCTGAGTCCTCCAGGTATAGGGTGGTATATAAATTCAATCAATCAATCAATCAATCAATCAATCAATCAATGCGGAGGTATGGCGTGTGAAGAGATAAAGTGGTTTAGGCTGTTAGAGCCTCCGAGGACAGCACCAACGCTAGGCGCACCCCCCCAAAAAACCCTACAGATGAGTGGGGACCTCAGGGGTCCCAGCAGAGCGAGGAGCTCGCCCCCCCGAACCCCCCCCAATCATTTTGGCGAGGTGAGGAAGGGGAGAGGGGCTTGAGCCAGCTCTCGGCACCAACGCACACTGCAGCCGAAAGCCTCATTGCCGCCACCATAAACAGCGGATTTTCCAATCAGAAGGTAAAGTAAAATGAAATAAGGGGATTAGATAAAGAAGAGAACTGATTTAATTAATTTGGCAAAAACGGAAGCAAAAAAGGAAGTCAGCTTCCGTTTACTGCAGACAGGCTCTGCAAGGGACGTTTTTTTGTGAATGGGAGTAGAGTAACAGTGACAGCCAGTGGAAACTTTTCAGCAACTGTAAACTTTTAAGGACTTTCCCCTCTTCTGGATACATTTTGGGAACAATTTAACCTGACTGCCCTGCAAAGAGGAAATCCGAGTTACAATTTGGCAGCTTTGTAGAGCTACTAGCTGCAGTGGGACTCTGGCAGAGTGGAAGGAAAGAATGATTGTAAAGCAGATCTGAGACTAACCGTACAGCAACTCTGAAACCCTGGATCTTGGTGGCAAGAGCCAAGCTACGCAGGGGAATCCTCTATCCACACTGGATAAAATGATTTACGTGATAAAATGGTTCCTTTCCCCAGTACTGTTCTGAGAGTTTGCCTCTTGTTTTGCTTTCTGTGGTTATGCTACTGGCTTCTTTTTCTCTCTCTTCGGGGTCCCAGTAGGACTCACTCACTGCTGCCGAGTGAGCACCGCAGTTGTGCCAAGTTGCAGGTACTCACCCTATTGATAATGCCAGTCCTGTCCCAGACATACCACAATTTAAGATCTCCCAGGACATTCTATAAAAGATCTCAAAGTAGCTGTCCTAATACAAAGAAATTTCAGAAATAGACTGGAAAGAGAAGTGGCTGAATTGCAACTAATCACCAAACTTAAAACCATGGAGAAACCTGGTCTGAACAAAGACATTGGATTCTTATCTCATTATACATGACAAAGCTATCTTTAGCCATCTCACCCCTTGCCTTTCCCTGCAAGACTAATTGCAGCCGTTAAGAGTCGTCAACAGGTTTTCCACACCTATCAGCTGATCACCCATTCCCACCACCCTTCTGAGTAATACCCCTCCCCACTCCCTCACTATATTTAAGGATCTGGTGACTTCTGTTTCAGTGTATCTGAAGAAGTGTGCATGCACACGAAAGCTCATACCAAGAACAAACTCAGTTGGTCTCTAAGGTGCTACTGGAAAGAATTTTCTATTTTGTTTCGACTATGGCAGACCAACACGGCTACCCACCTGTAACCACAATTTAAGAGACACACTGACAACCTGGAATGTGTGCAGAGGAGGGTGGCCAAGATCTAGGGGTTTTAGTAACCACAAGCTTAACATAAGTCAACAGTGAGATGCATGCAGCAGCCAAAAAAAACAAGTGCTAATGCTATTCTAGGCTGCGACAACAGAAGTCTAGTGTCCAGATCAAGGGAAGCCATAGTACTGCTCTATCCTGCCTTGGTCAGACCACACCTGGAACATTGTGTCCAGTTCTGGGTGCTACAATCTTAGAAGATTTTAGCAAGCTGGAAGTTGCGCAGAGGAGGGCGACCAAAGATGATCAAGGGTCTGGAAACCAAGACTGATGAGGAACGGCTGAGGGAATTGGGTATGTTAAAACTGGAAAAGAAGAGACTGAGAGGAGGTATGATAGCCAACTTCCAATATCTCAAGAGCTGTCACATGGAAGAGGGAGTAAGCTTGTTTTCTCCTACTCCGGAGGGCAGGACTCAAACCAATGGCTTCAAGTTACAAGAAAGGAGATTCCGACTAAATGTCCAGAAGAACTTTCTGGCAGTAAGAGTTGTTCGGCAGTGGAACAGACTCCAACGAGAAGTGGACTCTCCTTCCTTGGAGGTTTTTAAGCAGAAGTTGGATGGCCACCTGTCATGGATACTTTAGCTGAGATTCCTGCATTGCAGGGGGTTGGACTAGATGACCCTTGGATCCCTTCCCACTGTACAATACTATGATTCCATCTATGATTCTAAGTTGGGGGCAGAACTGGCTGTTGGGTGTATTACGGGTTACCCAACAACCTGTTGGGGTTATGAGACGCCACCCATAACCTGTCACGGTTTGTGCTTGAGGCAAACCACCTGTGTTGCATTTTTTCCCAAGGCCTGTTGGGAGTTTTCACAGCAAGAAACTCCTCTCTTTCGGGGCCGGCATAGTAAATATACGCGGCCTTGATGCGAGGAGGAAATTTCAGGTGTCAGCGCGGCAATAAATCACAGCGACACCATCCAGTACGGACAGAACTCTTTTGCTGTTGACTTTAAGCTTAGCGACTACAGTGCTATACAAGAATACAATCTTCTATCGGCTCCCCCAAAAGAGGCACACTTAAAGGTTTTAGGCCTTGCCCTGGGTTGCTGCAAAACACCCCCCTCACAGGCCTACACCCTTTCAGTTCAAGGTTTGCATTCAGACACTAAACAGTCTCTCTGTTCAGATGACCTTGCGGCTGTGATAACAAGCCAGCAAGTAAAACTGCTTCTGGAAACTGCTAGAAACTTTGGGTGTTTTTGGGAACTGTGCCTCTCTCACCCCAACTCTGGCTCCAGAGGGTGCATGCTTAAAGAGACCTGGAGCTGCCCCACACTCCCCAGTCCCAGATAAGCAATCTATACTGGCTGGCAGTGCCCTGTGGGTGGCATTACCATGGCATAGTTAACAGGGTGGCACTGCCAGCACACATAAACTGAGCGGGCCTGGAGCTTTGCTGGGCGCTGTTCTCCAAATCCCGTTAACTAGGAACTGGAGGAAGAACACTATGGCCAACTTTTCCGCACTTCCTCAAAGCCTCTTTTAGTCATATGGTATATCTCAGCCCGTCCTACCTCCCAGGGCTGTTCTGAAAAGTGAAACGTGGCGATTTAAATGTTACGCCACCCCGATTTCCTCGAAGCGCGAGACTGGATGAGGCTGCTCGTCCTGATCGTGAGAATTCCCCCCCCCCAATTTTCGCACGCGTAGAGAGATCGCGGGGATCTAAATCGCCTGCCTCGTTGGCGGATCCACCCCTCGAGCAGGTCCTAGACAGCAATAAAAAACAAAAACAAAAAAAACCTTTCCATTCATCCGTCGTTCTGCTTTTCTCCCAACCGAACCGCTTGGGCGCAGATCGGCTTCCTCGCCCCCAGCCCTGCTTGGCCGCTGGATGGGCTCTTTCCCGGAGCGCTTCGCCCCCCCCCCCAATCTCCCCACCCTCCGGCCTTGCACACAGACTTGACGGCTGCACGGGAGGAGCTAATGGCGGCCGCGGCCCAGGGCTGCTTGCTGCATCTCACCTCGGTCGGGCTCGGGCTTTGCAACGCGGGATCCGGGCCCTTGCTTTGCTCGCGGCAGCTTGGCGTCCCTTTCCGTGCAGGCGTCCCCAAGATCCCTCCCCAGCAGGAGTCTAGCTCCCGTCGATCTTCTGGGATCAGAGGCGGGGCGGGCGGGAGAAGGGAAGGGCCCCGATGGATACCGTAGTAGGCCTGTTTCTCTCGCCACCGCCTCCACCATCGCTGCCCGCCGCTTCCTTCGGAAATAAGCGGAGGAGGAGCCCTCTGCTGGACGCTGCCTGCGCAGGTGCCGCTCGTGGCGTCTAAAAGTTAGGGAGGGCGGGGAGAGGGAGTCTATCCCACAACTGGGGAGAGAGATAAAGGGGGAGAAGGTCGAGCTGTTGCATTCAGATTCGTGGGATGCAGAGATTGATCTTGCAGCATTGCGGCATAGGAAGAAGAAGGGGGGGGGGGAGCCTTCGCGTGATCTCCAAAACAAAAAGTATCCTATGGAGACCGCCTTGCAACCCAAGTACAAAGGAATAGGACTGGTGGCTCGCTTGCTTGTTCGTTTCTTAAAAGTTATACACACCCCTTTATTGATTATTATTTTTTTTAAAAAAAGACCCCTCAAAACGTTTTTACTAAAAGATTAAATGGAGGAAAATTTGCAGCAGTGCTTTTTTTTTTTAATTATTTCATAAAATTTATACACCGTTTGATTGTAAAAAAACAAACAAACCGGTTTACAGAAGAGATAAATTTAAAAAAGTGATTTAAGGGCAATGCATACTGAAAGTCGTCGGCAGCCTCCACAGTAGTTCAAGTCACACATCTGCAAGAGCAGAACATGGTGTTTTGACTGAGGTTCTTTCGGGATTTAAGACGACATCTATCAAGGTTCGTGACCTGTGCGTGCATGCATGCGCGCATGAAAGTGTAGATGTACATACTTGGTTCTCAAGAAGCAGACGCAGAAGGTTAAACCACTAAAACGGATGAAAATAACTTAATCTTTAAGTATCTGCGGGGGCCGGGGGCGGTGGAGGCTGGTCTAAACAAGGGTGTTTTCAGCAGGCGCCGAAAAGCGCACAGCGAAGGCGCCTACTTCAAGAGTCAGGGAGTTCCAAAGACGGTCGAGGTCTTTACAAAGGCAGAACGTGCATGACGTGGCACCGGTAGCAGTCGGGGGGGGGGCGCAGGTGGAGTAAGGGGTGGGTCGGTAGCCCGTCTATGGAGGTTGGGGTGGGTAGTCAGGTGTTTCAAGCTGTTCAGCAGTGGAGATGGGGGGGGGGGCCAAACCTAGAAATTGTTTTTTTTTTTATTCAAGAAAATAATAATGAGAGAAAACTGTGCAGTGACATGTGCTTTAAATGTGTATTAAGTGTAGTAGTGGTAACAACAACAACAACAACAACAACAACAATTTATTCTTGATACCCCGCCCATCTGGCTGGGTGGCTGGGCGGCTGCCAAGAGAATAATAAAATAATAATAATAATAATCATCATCATCATCATCGATAAAACATCAAACATTAAAAACTTCCCTAAAATGTATTGGTGTTTATACTAGGGGTGGAGAACCTGCTGGGTGCTGTCTCCCATCTCCATGTTCGTTGGGAGCTGTAGTCATAAAAACGCCCCACCAATCCATGCATTGAAGGGGGTTGGACTAGATGACTCTTGAGGGTCCCTTTCAACTCTACAATTTCCCTGATCGCGCCCATCCACCGCTTCCAATACACATGGCCGGCAATAGCCAGCAGAGGGCTCTATATGAGATCGGATTGACTTGCTGGGAAATATGGGGAGGGAGAGAGAGCAAAGGGAGATCTTTTGCGCTTCCGGATCAAGGAATTTGCTCATCTTCCTCCTTGCAAGTTTCCGGTTTCCCAGGCACTGGAGAGGCGGAGGTCCCTTGCGAGACTAGCCAAGGTGAGACTTCTTTCCCAGGAGACTAAATGCGCAGCTGCTTCTGCTGTTTGTCTTTGGGATCGGAGTGGGAATAGTAAGGTAAGGGGCAAATGGCCATCTCCGATGGCTGTCACGCCCTACCTGCAGTTCTCAGGTATATATATTTAAGGGAATTGCATTTTCCCAAAGGACAACAGGTGTTTTAGAGAAGCAAGGAAGTAAAGCCAGGAGGTAAAGAACTGGGCGCTTGCAAAGATTCAGAGCAGTCTTATCCACGAAGCTGTGGCAAGGTTAGGCAACCTCTGTAGCCTTTCAGATATACAGGTGAAACTCGAAAAATTAGAATATCGTGGAAAGGTTCATTTCTTTCAGTAATTCAACTTAAAAGGTGAAACTAATATATGAGATAGACTCATGACATGCAAAGCGAGATATGTCAAGCCTTTATTTGTTATAATTGTGATGATTATGGCGTACAGCTGATGAGAACCCCAAATTAACAATTTCAACTTTGGGGTTTTCATCAGCTGTGCGCCATAATCATCACAATTATAACAAGCAAAGGCTTGACATATCTCGCTTTGCATGTCATGAGTCTATCTCATATATTAAACTCCAGTAGCTAATGAAAACAATTGCTTACATAAATGGACTTTTCCACGATATTCTAATTTTTTGAGTTTCACCTGTATATTAAAATTATTTATGTTTCAAATGCATGCCCTGCTTTTTGTGGAACTCCCTCCACAAAGCAACTTATAAACTTCAAGAAATAAAAGCAGCAATTAAAAGACTGTTAAAAAGGATATTCTTTGTAGTTCAAAAGGCAGAAAAATCCTTAAATGGGCCACCAAGACCTTTAGCAATATCCAAGTGGTCCATAGGGGAGAAAGTCTAGGAAACACTATAACAGATAATTATTGGTTCAAGGGAAAAATAAATAAAGGATAATTATTGGATGCCAAGATCCAAGTTTGAGGTTTTAGTACTCTTTGGTGAGAGAACCCCAGTAGAGATTTAAAATCACAAAAATTGCAGCAAAGTGTGGAAATATATGCTGTTAGACCTTCCAAAGTCCCCCTCTTCCGCTAGCATAGAAAAAGACCACACGTTTGGTAAGTTAAAAATGGTTTACTTACAAACTTTCCCAAGGCCAGATTCATGTGCTTTTCCACACAGTATTCCAAAAAAGTTGCACAGGCAGTAAGACTTCCTTGATTTTGAAAGTTAGTGGTGAAAATTCCTACATTATTGCTATAGGAACTCAAGGTTGGCCAATGAGAGCCATGCAGTCTGGGCTGGAGCAACCAGCACAGGATGACCTTCCCAGGTAGACTGAAGTATAATAGGGCTTGATTACCTTCCTCCCAAAGTGAGGGGGAGCGACCTAGGCTGAGCCTGGCAGGACGGCTTACTCTCTGGTCTTAACCCCTTCATGTGTTAAGTAGACTTAAACACGTAGGTTATATGAGACGGGTTATCCCACAGTAAGACCACCCATGAGCATGGTGTTTTACAAATACTAGGGGAGTGGTGCCTGGACAATTTGAAATTCCACACAAGGAAGAAGGGAAGGGAAATAAAAGCAGGGGGTAAACTGGAAGAATATACATTTTCATTAGCGTGAATCCATAGGCTTAATCTGCAATCCTATATAGACTTATCTAGGAGCCAGACCCATTAAGTGGGGCTTATTTCTGAGTAAACGTGCATTAGCTACAGCCTCAAACCCAGTGGCCTCCAAATATTTTGGACAGTTAATAATAATAATAATAATAATAATAATAATAATTAATTATCCTCAGCCACTTTGGGGGAACTCAGATCAACCATGATCATTGGCCACGCTGGTTGGGCCTTATGTGAGTTGTAGTCCAAAACATATGGAGGGTTGGGGAAGCCTGTAGGATATGGATATTCAGGGCATGTGAAAAGAAGGTCATGCAGGCCTATGCATTAGCATCCTGTCTCTGACCTTGTGAGGATTTTCCCAACCTTTGCCATGTTGGGGCATAACCTCGGCAGCAGGCTATGTATGGAAATTCCTGGTGCAATTTAGAAATCTGGGTGGTTGAGGTTCTAAATCATGCAGGGAGCTTCCAGTCACAGAGAAGGCGCTCTGCATCATCATAAGTTATGCCCTGATACCTGTGGGTGGGAGGGGCTACAGGACTTTGGGGGGTGTGTGGAGCTAAATGCACAATGCCCACTGTCCTCTTCACCACATGTGCTCCCTTAATGGAGGTAATGCACAAGAGGGATTTCCTCTCCCATCTAAATGACCGAGAATTGGGTTTCCTCCAGTATCTTTGCAGGGAATGGTTTGTTTATTGCAGGCTTCCTCAACCTTGGCCCTCCAGATGTTTTTGGAATACATCTCCCATGATCCCTAGCTAGCAGGACCAGTGGTCATTGATGATGGGAATTGTAGTCTCAAAACTGGTTGAGGAAGCCTGGTTTACTGAACTCTCTGTGTCTTGGCAGAATGAAGAGGAGAAAGTGATGGACCTTTTATTTATCTTCTTTTGGCATTTGGTACGTCATCCATATCCAGTGCGGAAGAATAAAAGTAAAGGGCTTGAATGAGGCCAGCTCCAGCTAAGTAAACAGACAGATCTGACTAGGGAATATTGTTGGTCAGAACACAATTGAATTATCTGTCATACAGCAAAATCAGCTTCTAAATATTTTGACTTTGGATAAATCGTTCAGCCTGAAGCTTCAATTTTATCCCTTATCGAGAAAACTGCAAAGCAGCGACTCTTACCAGTTTTGGAGAATAAACTCACCTGCGGCATCACATGGGAGAGAAATTATTTAAATGCCCCAATTTTGGGGAAAGCTTCCTGGGCCGCTCTGATCCTTTCGAACATCCAGCCCAAGCAACAGGCGAACTGTACAAATGCCTCGAGTGTGGGAAATGTTTTACTCACAGCAAGAACTTCAGCACTCATCAGAGAATCCACACTGGGGAAAAGCCTTACAAGTGCCCCGAATGTGGGAAAAGGTACGGGGCCAGCTCAACTCTGAGCAGGCACAGAAAAATCCACGTGGAAGAAAAGCCCTACAAATGCCCCGAGTGCGAGAAGAGTTTCAGTTACAAAGCAGACCTCATCAAACACCACCGGGTTCACACCGGGGAGAAACCTTACGTCTGTGGCGAGTGCGGGAAAAGCTTCAGCCAGAGCTCGAACTTTGTGACGCATCAGAGAAGCCACACGGGAGAGAAACCTTACGAATGCCCTGACTGTGGGAAAAGTTTTACTGTGAGTTCGAGTCTTATCGAACATCAGCGAGTCCACACGTCCGAGAAGCCCTTTCTGTGCGCGGAATGCGGGAAAAGCTTCAACCGGAGCTCCCATCTCAATGTTCACCAGAGAATTCACACAGGAGAGAGGCCCTTCCAGTGCCCCGATTGCGGAAAAGGCTTTACTATCCTTTCCACCCTTAGTAAACATCAGAGAATACACACAGGAGAAAAACCTTACAAATGTCCCAACTGTGAACGGAGCTTTAGGGTGAGCTCAATTCTTACGCAGCATATTAGAACCCACACAGGAGAGAAACCGTACGTTTGTCCCGACTGCGGCAGAAGCTTCAGCCAAAAATCGCCCCTCATCGCTCATCAGAAACTTCACGCCCGTAAGAAAACGCCGTAGGCGACTGTTCTGCGACGAAAGGTGCCGTCTGCACTGTACATTTAAAGCAGTATCATACCACTTTAAAAACAGCCGTGGCTTCCCGCAAAGAACCTTGAGAAACTATTGTTTGTTAAGGGTGCTGAGAGTTGCTAAGGGGTGTCCATTCCCCTCATAATCCTACAATTCCCATAATTCCCTGGGAAGAGGGATTGACTGTTAATTCCCTTCTGGGAATTGGGACCACATTAGTGTGACTGGCAAATCACTGAGTCATAATTATCAAAACTTGGCATAAGAAAATGTGCAGTGATAGGTGATAACTTTCACTCCTGATAGGTTTTCTCTTTCTTTCTTTTCTTTTATTCTGTTGAGGAATTGATTATTACCACTGTGAGGGAAATAAGGGTGCTCATTGTTGTTAGCAAACCGTCAACAGACTACAGCTCCCAGAATTCTTTGGGGGAAGCCACGACAGAGTAAAATGGTATCATAGTATTTAAAATGCATGCTGTGAATAGAATGCCAACTCCTTTAAAAAAAAAAAAGAGAGAGAGCTTTATTTATTTATTTATTTATTTATTTAAATTTTGTGTCCTGCCCTTCCTCCTTAAGGATCCCCAGCATGGCAGTCAGTCTGGTTCATCCCATCAAATGTTTAAAAAGTACAATTTAAAATAAAAACGTTTTTAAAAACTGCCTAGAAACATTTAGGGCATCCAACACCATAGTACTTCAAACAGATTTTTTTAAATGATGAAAATACAAGTCTTTAAAATATTTTATTTACCGTATTTTTCGCTCCACAAGACGCTCCTGAACATAAGACGCACCTAGTTTTTAGAGGAGGAAAGGGGGAAAGCCCTGGTTTTTTGAGGATCAGCTCAAATTTGTGCAGCTTTTTTTGCAAAGGGAAAAGCCCTGGTTTTTTGAGGATCAGCTCAGATTTGTGCAGCTTTTTTTGCAAAGGGGGGAAAGCAAAGCTTTTTTGCAAAGGGGGAAAAGCAAGAGGAAAAGCCCCATTTTTATGGGGTTCAACTCACATTTCTGCAGATTCTTAAGGAGCCCTTTCTACAGTTTGCAGAAAGATAATCTAATCAGCCAGTTACATGTGGCTGGGGAAACAAACAGCCTCCCTCTGCAGGCACATTCAACAATGGAGGCCTGGGCAAGGGGGCGGGGCCCAGAGGGAGCCGGGAGTCTTATCTCTCTCCCGATCTCTTGCTGATCAGCTGCTGAGCGGGGTCCTTTCAACACCCCCTTTCTCTCTCTTTCTTTTAAAAAAAGCAGGATCTGCTTTTGGCCCCTGGGCAATTCGGCTCCAGGGACCACCATTCGCTCCATAAGACGCACAGACATTTCCCCTTACTTTTTGGGAGGAAAAAAGTGCGTCTTATGGAGTGAAAAATACGGTGCATTTTCTCAAAATTACTCCCCCCCCCCAAATAAACCAGAGTCCTTTTTGCTGAGAATGAACCAGACTGAAATTCCCAGGTGCCAGGAAAGGTTATTCATGTATGTGACAACTGCGGCCCGTGTTTTGTTAGCCCCAAAATGGAAAGTGAGCGAGGTCAACTTAAGATGACAGAATATGCACAACTCGCAGATTTAACATATAGAATAAGAGAGCAAGAAGAACATACGTTTAAAGAAGATTGGAAAGCATTTATTGAATATATGGGAAATAACTGTACAGCTGAAAACGCTGGCAGCATTAAGATACATTCAACAGAGTAAATAATTTTCAATGGATGTAAAAGTGGAAAATTGATCTGAATGGTTATAGTAATAGTAATTTTGCAGGGATGTGTGATATGTAAAATGAACCATGGAAAGAGAAGAAGGGAAGTCACTGGATATTTCAAAGTTAGTAAAATGTTTATTTGAAATTGTAAAACAGAAATTGTAATAAAAAGTATTATTTACAAAAAAATACATTTAAATTGTCCACTGTGTCAGATGTAAATTTGTCATAAGCTTATAAGCTTCTGCAAAAATTGCAAAACGACCCTCTGGAAACTGCATCTGCCACGACAAAACAACAAAATGCCATAAGATAAATTCTTACCTGTAAAATCTATGGTAGCATAAGCTCTCATGGACTAATTAGTTCATAGAAAATACATACTGTATTAGTACTACTACTAATTAATTCGTTAGCTGCTTGACATAAGGCAGTCTAAGTGGTTCACAATCAAGTTTTAAAAACTTACACATAAAACATATTCCACCACGGGGCGAGAGGCAGGACTCTGCAACCCAGAGAAATACTAACACGACACCTCTGCTCGGTTGAATAAAAATCCATCCAATTCCTTGGTGAAGAAAAACGTCTTAAAGCGACCCTGTAATGAAATGCTGGCACCTCACACTGAGCACAAATTCATCAACTTATTTTAAAGCATTTATATACTGCTTTGATGCAATCAACTTAAGATCACATAACCTAAAGTTATAATTTCGCTGTTACAGCAAGTCTAATGGTGCTGGAAACACGATGCTGCCTTATGCCAGGCTTCGCCAACCTGGTGCCCTCTGTACTGGTTGGAGTTGCTGGGAGTTCGAGTCCAATCATTGCCCACATCCCTCCAAGGCCCCAAGCAGCCTTTCTCCAGAGTTTGCCACCTCTATAGCTGAAGCATTTGTATGCTGCAGGAGTTAGTGACAGCATCTCTGCTGTTCTGCGAGGTTTTCTTTTTTTTTGCTCAGCTAACTGGTGGGGTTCCTTCCGCTTGAGTGGATGTCTTCATAGCTCCTGGAACGAGAAAGGAAAATTAAGTGGCTTGTTCCTGAAAATAAGCACTGGATGTTATCCTAACATCATGGCAAGCCCTATGGATAGGATTTTGGCCACGTGTACCAAAACGCTCTCTACCCAGGGACTTTTGCACTCCGCGGTAACATTCTCCTTTCCCTTCCTCCCCCACAACAAACACTCTGTGAGGTGAGTGGGGCTGAGAGACTTCAAAGAAGTGTGACTAGCCCAAGGTCACCCAGCAGCTGCATGTGGAGGAGCGGAGATGCGAACCCGGTTCACCAGATTACGAGTCCACCACTCTTAACCACTACACCACACTGGCTCTCTGCTGGGTGACTCTTGGCCACAGTCGCTGCCTCTCAGCCTAACCTACCTCACAGGGTTGTTGTGGGGATTAAATGAGGAGGGGGAAGAACCATGTATGCCACCTTCGGCTCCTTGGAGGAAAAGGTGCGGGTATAAATGAAATAAATAAATAAAAGCAATAGGCAAAGAGCAAAGGAAACTCTGGGAATCTCCCCCGAAAGCCACAGAGCTAGCAATGGCCCCCACTTGCGCCCCGCCCTTTGTAAATTGCAAACATTTGAAAAGGGAATAGAGAGAACTTACCTACGTCTCCTCTTATGGCAAATTAGTCCAACTACGGCTCCAGCTATGAACAAAGCAACAACGGAAATCCCTATTATTAGCGCAGCCTTGTTTCCTCTGCCTTCTGGAGAACACAGTAGACAAGAAAAGGAAAGGCGACAGGATTAGAGAGAGAGAGAGAGGAGAGCCACAACAGGTCACTCCAATGCCTCCACCCTACAAACAGGCCGAGTCCAACTGAACACAGTCTAGACTCTACTTGAATACCTACTCTGTGGCAGTGAGGTGTAAGTAAATGTAATAGTAAGAACAGTACCAGTAATAATTGTTTTCGTTTTTTTGCAAACCACTTTGAGAGGTGGGGTTTGTTTGGTTTTTTTTTACAATCAAGCGGTGCATGCACTGCGTGAACTAAAATATGTGAATAAATGATATGTATGTACTAATCCTGTCCCCAACCACAAATCCCAAGATTGTGGTGAAACCTTCACTTTGTTTGGTTAAAAAGTTATTGCTGGGGAGAGCTGGACTATATCTATGAAGTGCATGCAGTAACCAATCTTGTTATGTAACCAAACAGCAGAAATAGCGCTTGGTATTTCATAATCATCCCGGCGAGGTTCAAGAGTCAACAAAAAGCCACCAGAGAGGTTTCTGCAAATGTCTGCCCACTGAAAGGCTCGAGTGGATGTAACTAGATACTTTGCAGACTGGCTCAGTATACGAGTTGGCTCAGTAAGCAAGATAGGACAAACTTTTCTTTTTCTTTCAAAATAACTTCTCGTTTGTGGTGAAGTCCCAGCTAACCCCAGAAACAATTTTAGCAGAATAAAGGCCAGCCGGTGGGGGTGGGGTGTGCGTGTTATCGCTGCCATCCCTTGGCATTCAAAAATAAAGCAGTAGCCAATGCATACCATGCTCTTCCTAACAGAATCATAGAATCCTAAGTTGGAAGAGACAGGGCCATCCAGTCCAACCCCCTGCCAAGCAGGAAACACCATCAAAGCATTCCTGACAGATGGCTGTCAAGCCTCCGCTTAAAGACCTCCAAAGAAGGAGACTCCACCACACTCCTTGGCAGCAAATTCCACTGTCCAGCTCTTACTGTCAGGAAGTTCTTCCTAATGTTTAGGTGGAATCTTCTTTCTTGTAGTTTGAATCCCCCCGTGTCCGCTTCTCTGGAAGCAGAAAACAACCTTTCTCCCTCCTCTAGATGATTTTCACCCCCAGGCTAAACATACCCAGCTCCCTAAGCCGTTCCTCATAAGCTGTTTCCAGGCCTTTGACCATTTTGGTTGCTCTTCTGCACGTTCCAGCGTAACTTCTTGCGTGGTGCCCAGAACTGACACAGTATTCCGGTGAGGTCTGACTAGAGCGGAATACAGTTATATTACCCAAAGTACTTACCCCAAGGGATGATTTTCACCCCCAGGCTGCTGTGCTGAACCCTGCAAGCGTAACTGCGCTGATCCGCTGACTTTATAACCAGAGTACTCCTGATCTGGTAAGTCAGGTCGTGGTTAGGCAGTATCTCGGTGGAGTTGAAGCCCTGGCTGGGCAGCTCCGTCTCATCCTGCAACCAGGAGACGTTGATGGGTCGTGGGTAGAATCCGGTGACTCGGCAAACCAGCAGCAAAGAGTCGGGGGCTGGCGGGGTCTTGTGGGTGAAGACCCCAACGACTGGCGACACTGAGAGGGCAGAAGAGTTCAGGACGCAAGTTACATATGCTTTGAAAGCCACGCTGTGCTCTGGCCCGAGCCTCCCAGAATCTGAGATGATTTGCACAAGCACCGGGTGTGTGGGACCCGTTTGAGATTGCTGCATGCAGTCAGCTCCCTGTCTTCTTGTGTACAGAAGAGTCCCAAGTAGACTCAGCTGTCTAGGAGGTTATGTGTCAGGAAACCAAGCATTGCTCGGGGAG
Source organism: Lacerta viridis (assembly GCA_900245905.1). Lineage (NCBI taxonomy): Eukaryota > Metazoa > Chordata > Lepidosauria > Squamata > Lacertidae > Lacerta > Lacerta viridis. The sequence continues at coordinate 31,146 of OFHU01000131.1, forward strand.
TGAGGGGGGAGAGCATAGATGAAAGAGCAGAGAGAGAAAGTGGAATCGCCAGTCAGGGGGAGGAGAGTAAATATAGAGAGCATTACCGATAATAACTACAGATATTTCCTCAGCCCCCAGCCCCCATCAGCAAACGTCTCAAGAAGAAAGAGAAAGCACGCACGATTCAGTAGAGACAGGGGAGGGAACAAAGGGGGAGACGGAGGTTAGACGTCATTTAGGGCGACCAGAAACTTCCTCTGCTGGAAAAGGCGCGAGGACTCTATCCGGAAGTTTGTTAGCTAGGAGTGCAGTCATGATTTACACTCTGTAATTACCAATGTCTAATAAACAGTTTTAAAGTCAACGTGAGCCGGCCGTTACTCACAGCAACATCAAAGGCAAGAGAAGCCGTGACATTATGCTTTTTATGTGTCGTTACATTTGGGGTCATTGGAGGTGGAATGTGCAACACATTTAATATCTATTAAACCAAACTGGTGTGTGTGTGTGGGGGGGTCAACAACAGGTAAGGTGGCACGTCTCTCTTCCTGTTTCTCCAAACAAGAACAGCCTGTGGGGTATCCTGTTCTCAAAGGCCAACCAGATGCCTGTGGGGCAAGCAAGCAGGATTTGAGCACAAGAGTGCTTTCCACCTGCCTGGCCCGTGACTTCCAGCAACTGGGATTGAAAGTCAGAGCATTACTGCCTCGGACAATAGAGGCAGAGCATAGCAAATATTGCAAGGGATCGTTCTTTCACAGAACTAGTTCCGACTATGAGCTTAGAGGCTTCAGAAGAGGAGTGGGGAAACCTTGGGGCCTGTTTTGCTGGACTACAATTCCCATCAGCCCCAGCTAGCATAACAATGGCAAGTGGCGGTGGGAGATGTGGTTCAGGATCATCTGGAGCGCCACAGGTTTCCCACACTTGTTTTAGGACCTCATCAAGGTAACTGAAGTAACCCTGCTCTGGATTCAGCTGTAAAGGTAAACGGTAAGGTAAAGGAACCCTGGATGGTTAAGGCTAGTCAAAGGAGACTATGGGGTTGCGGCGCTCATCTCGCTTTCAGGCCGAGGGAGCCGGCGTTTGTCTGCAGACAGCTTTCTGGGTCATGTGGCCAGCATGACTAAACCGCTTCTGGCACAACGGAACACTGTGATGGAAACCAGAGTGCATGGAAACGCCGTTTACATTCCCACCACAACAGTACCTATTTATCTACCTGTTTATCTCCCACCACAACAGTACCTATTTATCTACCTGTTTAGGGAAGTTTTTAATCTGTGACATGTTCTATAATTAATTATTTAGATAAGCGGCCGCAGGCTGGACTGCTTTCGGACGCATATTATCTGGGTCCACGCGCTTCCTCCTGCGCATTAAACTCACAGTTCACAGCAGAGCAGTTCTTTGTGTAGCAGAGCAGCGCAGCTTCGTCCCAAAGAATGATGCTTCTGGAGTCTGTCGTATTTTGTCTACAAACTACTTTTATTCATAAACTATTTACAGCTTAGCCCGGAGCCCACTCCTGTAACATGATGCTCAGGCAGTCAAAACCGAAAGCAGAAAAGCCATACAGCAACTGATAACGAAAGTAGAAAAGTACAATAGCTTCAAGACATCAGCAGTTTATATCCAGTGAGGGACGTCATATCCATGTCAGGCTTAACCCTATGTTAACCTGTATGTACAACACCCCCTCTCGTACCGAAATCTGGATATTATAAACATAACAATTCATTCCAAACCAATCCCATCACAAAACACCTTGTGTTTAACGTTTCCTAGAGGTTTGGTGAATCCGTCAGCCAAATTCTCCTGGCTGGGACAGTATCGTAATTTAACCATCCCGGTCTTGATACTCTCACAAACATTCTTGAAGCGTATGTCCAAGTGTTTTGTCCGAGATTTAAACTGTCCTGACTCAGCGAGTTTCAGGCAAGGCTGATTGTCTTCCCAAACTGTAATGGGCAATGGACAATCCCCACAGATCTCACGAACTAAACACTTGTAGAACTCAAGTTCCCGAACTGAATCTGAAAGTGATGCAAACTCTGCTTCTGTGCTTGAAAGCGCTATAAGGCTTTGTTTCTTGGATCTCCATCCAATGACAGCATTTCCAAATTTAACAATCATACCAGAAACGGATTTTCTATCTGCCAAATTGGCCCAGTCAGCATCAGTGGAACACTGAAGCGTAGTGTCACCCTGTGCTGACAGTTTGAGTCTGAACGTTTTAGTATCTTGCAAGTATCTCAGAACCCTTTTTACACCATTCCAGGCAACTGTACTGGGTTCTGCAGTCTCCCTACTGAGTAGGTTTACCGCATAAGCGATATCGGGTCTGGACCACTGGGACAAATACAGCAACATGCCGATTGCAGACTGATAGATTTCCGGCCTTTGAAACTTGGGTGTCCCTTCAACCTGAATATCTTTTACAAAGCATGATTCCATGGGTGTCTTTGACCCTGCACAGTCAGACATGTTGTACCTTTCTAGTAACTGTGCGATTTTTCCTTGTTGGCTCAAAAGAAAACTTCCATCTTGAGATCTGGTGATCTCTACACCAAGGTACATGCTCACTGGGCCTAGGTCCTTTAGCTTGAAACTCTGACCTAGCTCATGAGCGAACTGTTGTACTGTGTATCTGACTGACAAGCCAGAATGACTATCAACATAAATTAGGCAATGTTTGGTGCCACCTGCCCCTTTCAGGTACAGGCAGCTGTCTGCAAACTCCTTTTAAAGCCTAGTTGATCAAAGCTCATTAAGAGTAAAATTCCAATTGCGTGCAGATTGTTTCAATCCATAAATAGACTTCTTCAATTTCCATACCTTTCCTGGCCATCTATCTTCAAAACCTGGCGGAGGAATCATGTAAATCTCTTCCTGCAATGGAGCATTGAGGTATGCCACATCAACATCAAGTGATTTACGATGTACCCTCGCTGTGCAGCAACAGCTAGTGCATGGCAAGGTTTCACACCTGGCAGTGGGTGAATACACCTGTGTGTAATGCACCCCAGGTCTCTGCGCGAAACCTCTTGCGACAAGTCTGGCCTTGTACTGTGGTGTACACTGCGGTGGGTTTCAACCGGTACACCCAGCGACAGCTTACAGCTTGCTGTTGTGCTGGTAGAGGTGTGGGAGTGAAGACTTCCAAAGACTTCATAGCATCCAGTTCCTTTAACATGGCATGCTCCCACTTCTCTGCTTCTGCTGCAGGTAAGCGTTGTACCTCAGCATAACTTTCTGGTTCACACCTTGCAAACCCAACAAACACATTTGAGGCTTGATACCTATCAGGAGGTCTTGTGGTGCGTCCTGTACGCCTAGGCATCACGGCAGCCTCATTCTCAGAGCTAGCTGAGCTTGAAGATTCTGACTGAGAATCTCTTTCACTGGTTGCGCCACCTAGTGACCTACTACGTTTACTCACTCCACGTTGACCTGGTCTGAACGTGGGTGATACAGGAGATCTACTTCGTTTGCGTGATCTGGTTGACCTGCTTCTATCTGAAGGAGAAGCACTTCTGGTCTCTTGCTTCACTACCCTCTTAGGAATTGCCCCCTCTGAACCTGCAACCTGTCTGGAGTCGGACGTCCGCCCCTGACCTCCAGGAGATCCGTTCTGAACAGAGGGTTGACCACTAGGAGGAGCCCCTCCTGAGGGTCCAGCACCATCTGGGACCGCTCCAGCTGGAGCGTCTGGTGCAAGTAGTTGAGGGTCATTGTCCAGTTCATAGAACACGTCTGTGAGCACTTCTGGGTTACCGTGGATTCTCTTCCAACCCTCTTGCTCACAGAAGTCAGCGCTTCTACTCAGAACAAGCGTGAACGATCACCTTGTGGATAAGCAAATTTCCACGCTTTTGACGCTGGTTCATAGCCGCAAAAGATCATTTTCTTTGTGTAGCAGAGCAGCGCAGCTTCGTCCCAAAGAATGATGCTTCTGGAGTCTGTCGTATTTTGTCTACAAACTACTTTTATTCATAAACTATTTACAGCTTAGCCCGGAGCCCACTCCTGTAACATGATGCTCAGGCATCAAAACCGAAAGCAGAAAAGCCATACAGCAACTGATAACGAAAGTAGAAAAGTTCAATAGCTTCAAGACATCAGCAGTTTATATCCAGTGAGGGACGTCATATCCAGGTCAGGCTTAACCCTATGTTAACCTGTATGTACAACATTAATGTATTTTAATGTTTGTTGGAAGCCGCCCAGAGTGGCTTGTGGGACCTAGCCAGATGGGCGGGGTACAAATAAAATAATAACAATCATCATCATCATCATCATCATCATCATCATCTAGTTACAGGTAGGTAGCTGTGTTGGTCTGCCATAGTCAAAACAAAATAAAATAAAGGTGCTACTGGAAGGAATAATAATATCTACTTGCACTGACGCTTTCAAATGCTAGGTTGGCAGGAGCTGGGACAGAGCAACAGGAACTCACCCCGTTGCAGGGATTCGACACGCTGACCTGATCGGCAAACCCAAGAGGCTCAGTGGTTTAGACCACAGCACCACCCGCATCAGTGCCCGTCAGGATGGCTGAGTGGTCTAAGGCACCAGACTCAAGGTTGATTCCTTCCCACCTCTTGGGTGTTCTGGTTTCTGAATGAATGGAGGTGTGGGATCCTTCTGACACACCCTTCTGCTGTGACATGATCTAAGGGCCAAAGTGTAATTCAGATCAAATATGCGTGAGCAGCAGGAGCAGATTGCAGGAGTTCTTGCTCAAAACCACCACCCCCCCTTGAAAGTGGATTATTAGCCCAAGAGTGGGAAGCTTCCAGTCTGTGCAACTGGGAAGAGTAGCGCCTGTGAGTTTTTCCTTATTTATCTCTGGGGGAAGAATGTGTGCTGCCCTTTGTTCCTTGGAGTAAAAAAAAAAAAAAAAGGAAGTAAATAAATTGCTAGTTTCCAGTCTCACCCTGCCTCTGCACAGCCTCCTTTCCGGTCTCAAGGAAGGTATTGTGAGCTCTGATGCACTGGCCCAACAGAAGGATCTGTAGAGTTGCAACCGTGCCCTTGTCATTGTTCAGGATCTGTTCTGCACTGGTAGCCACCACATCCTCCTTCAGGGCAACCCAGCTGCCGTTATCTGCACTGAAGGTGACCACGGATTCCCCATCTACAGCAGCGTCGTAAAAGCCCCTCGTCGTCCCATTGGACGTGGACTCACAAAACATCAAGGACTGCACAACGAAGGGATCTGGGTGTTGAAATGAGTTATAAAAGAGATGGAAGGGGAGTCCTTAGAATGTAAAGAGACAGGACCTTTCTCTGCAGCTTTTATTTTTTATGTCGTTTTATTATTTGAGGGTTCCTCCCCACCCCCACCCAATCAAGTGGTATATAAATATTATGAAGTAAAATTAAACAAAACCTTCCAGGGCATTCTGATATGTTACATTCAGCAGAAAGATCTTCTGGCTTAGGATCTGGGGGCTTCCCACCGCAAATTATTTCCTGCTCCCCCAAAGACGGATATACTAGGTCGGGTGGTAGCTTTTGCTAAAGATGTACAGAAATGGTTGAGCCTCTAGGGCAGGGGGGTGGGTGGGAAGTCTCTGCTCTCCCGATGTTATTGCACTCCCAATTCCCATGGATTTAACCCTCACATCTGCAGGGGTTAGGGTCACCCTGCAAGCCCCTTGCCCTCTCTACCCCCTCAATTCCCATGAATTCCACATAGTGCATTATTAAATTATGGGAGTGCATGACCACCCAACTTGGATGGGTTAAAAAAAAAAAAAGATTAAACAGATCTTTGTTCCCTGAGGCTGATGGGAGTTGTTGTCCAAAGCGCCTTGAGGGCACTGGGTTGCAAAGCCTGCAATAGACCATGAACCCATGATAGGGAGCACAGGAACCAACCCCCCACAGCAGGTTGCCAGGAACGGATGAGACAAGGTGTCAGGACGTTCAGTGGTTGCTCATGAGAAACATCTAAAAACTAAGTTCTTTATTGTGCAGTATTTACAGTGGAGCAAAAGTTCAAACGTCCATCTCATCCCTCCGCAGAGTCCAGGGAATGAACCCTTCCGGTTCTTTGTCCACAAAAGAGGCGCGGGATTCTAACCCCCGCCTCCCCCTTCCACATACCAACAATGCAACTCTAAGGCGCGGGAAACTGTCCCTGTTCCCCGCTTCCCCCTTGGTGCTCAGGCTCTGCGATCCCTTCACAGCCCCTGCGCCGACTTCCTGCCTCCAACTCCCCCTCCCCACTGGAGGAATGGTCGCTTCTGAACAACGGGGGTGGTTTCCTGTACTGCAAACGATCCTGGGATGCTACCGGCCGTAGGGAGGGGGGTTTCCTGACACAAGCAAAAGTCCTTACCAACTGCTTTTTATTCAATATCCACAGAGAGAGGCTTGGGAATGCAGCCTCTTGAGGTAATGGTGTTGTCTCAAGTGAGTCACCGCTACAGGTGCTGAGAAGTCTCTGCCTTTGAGCTCTTTGCTCTCCTACTTTCAAGTTTCGCCGGGTTCTGGGAGAGGGAGGGTCTGGAATGCCAGACACTTGAGGTTGAGCCCCCCCCCCCGGCCCTCTTCTCTTCTTCCTCCTCCTCTCCCAATTTCCCAGCCCCCCTCATTTCCTCTGAGCTGTGATCTCCCTCAAACCCCTGTTGTAATTCTGAACTGTCTTCTTCTTCTTCTCTGGAAGGGTCAGGCTGGGGACCTCCACCATTCCTCCTCTGCCCAGTCCCTGACCTAGACATACCAACAATGCAACTCTATACATGGAGAGAGCAGGACCAGACCTGAGAACATGGGGTTGGTGGGAAATAACAGAGGCATCTCCTGTCACATGCAGCCCAGTTGAGGTTGAGGGGCCCAAGCCATTTAGATCAGGGGTCAGCAACCTTTTTCAGCCATGGGCCGGTCCACCGTCCCTCAGACCATGCCGGACTATATTTTGGGGAAAAAAATGAACGAATTCCTATGCCCCACAAATAACCCAGAGATGCATTTTAAATAAAAGCACACATTCTACTCATGTAAAAACACGCTGATTCCCGGATTGAGATGGCGATTGGGCCAGATCCGACCCCCGGGCCTTAGTTTGCCTACCCCTGATTTAGATGATCTCTTCACCAAGGAGTCACAGCACTCCTAGAAGAACGGAACCAGTCACAATACTTACAGCTGCCTTTGAGAAACGTAACGATTTTGTTGATGGTTTGTACGAAGCCTAGGAAGTAGCCTTTGATAATCTTCAGCAGAAGGTCCCACTCTTGAGATGTGAGGCCGCTTACGCTCCAAGGCTGGAGGAACTTGAACTTCCAGGTGTGGGTATCCAACAAAACTACCCCCACGTCTCCCAAAAAACTAGTGAACTCGATGTCCGTGTCACTGGCATTATGGAACACCACCGTCTGAAGCAGGCGGACGGCATGGAGTGTTTCCGGGAGAGGAAGGGAGGCTGGTGAGGGAAGAGTAGATAGATGAATAAAGCCTGGGTGGCTCAGTTGGTTAGAGCATGGTGCTGATGACACCAAGGTCGCGGGTTCGATCCCCGTATGGGACAGCTGCATATTCCTGCATTACAGGGGGTTGGACTAGACTTTAATTTGATTTTGAGATCTTTTTAGGAGGTAATTTAATTATTGTTTGATTTTATACCAATGTTATGTATCTGTTGGCTGGTGATCACATCAGGGGAAGACAGCCCGGGCAGGGGTCCCACTTAGCAGAATGACATGGAAAGGCCACCCACCCCCCAGACACAGCAGGTAGGGCAGTGTGGTGGGGCAGAACTACCCCCCCCATCACCTGTGTCTGTGCAGCTAATCTGGGCAGGGCAGGTGGATGGCAAGGGTGAGGAGGGGCAGATGCAGGGGGGGGGAGACAAATACTGCACTCCTGCAAATGTGTCCACACAGCCACTGCCCTGCTCTACCCCCGCCCCTGCCCCCCAGGTCAGCTACAGCCACTCTTGTGTTGGTAAAGTTGCTCTGCAGCTCGGCCAAACCACACTGGTGTTTGCAACCCTAAAAAGCCTTCCACCGCCTGTCACCATTTCTTTCTTACATATAAACACAAGAAGGCAAGTCTATCTTCCATAGCCATTGCTCATAAATAAACCTTATCCGTCAACCTTCCTTTGCAATGTTAATTAAAAGCTACCTGCTTGCAGGTTCTGCCTGTTTTAATTCACTTGGTTGTTCATGGTTATGGGATTAATGAATAGCCCTTGTGGTTATCCCATTGAATAGCTTTCTCTAACTGCTCCAATGGTAGCTTCTGTTCCCCTGAGAAGGCAGAACTTTGATTAACAGTTGCCTCGCAATATTTCTTTCATTTTCATTCAATAGCAAAATAGCACTATATTGTTATTGAAAAAGGTGGGGAGAATGAGAGGGAAGCCTGCATAGCCCCCCCCCCATTAGAGAATGAAATTGGATTGAAATTCCCCATTAAAGATAATAATAATAATAATAAATAATAATAATAATAATAATAGTAGTATAGTAAATAATAATTTTATTATTTACCCCGCCCATCTGGCTGGGTTTCCCCAGCCACTCTGGGCGGCTACCAACAGAACACTAAAAACAGAATAAAACTTCAAACATTAAAAACTTCCCTAAACAGGGCTGCCTTCAGATGTCTTCTAAAAGTCAGATAGTTGTTTATTTCCTTGATATCTGATGGGAGGGCGTTCCACAGGGTGGGTGCACTACCGAGAGGCCCTCTGCCTGGTTCCCTGTAACCTCACTTCTCGCAGTGAGGGAACCGCCAGAAGGCCCTCGTTTTGGACCTCAGTGTCAGCGCTGAACAATGGGGGTGGAGACGGTCCTTCAGGTATACTGGGCTGAGGCCATTTAGCATAAGGTTACCAGATGTCCCCATTTCCCGGGGACAGTCCCAGATTTACAAATCAATCCCCTGACATAATCCTATCATTCCTACTGAAGTTGAAAAGTGTCCCCAGATTCATTGAAAAAAAATCTGGTAACCTTAGTTTAGCATCACTAAACAAACATCACTTCTGTTGTCTTTCTGGAGCTCAAGGAAGACCTTCCTCTTCCATCAAGCCTTTTATGTAGAGATCTTGCCCAGTCTGCACCTGCATGGGAATTTTTAAAAAGATGTTTTATTATTTTATTGCTTGGTGTTTGCCACCCTGAGCTCCTTTGAAGCGCCGAGTATAAATTTTAATAATAATAATTGTCAGGGAACCGGCACCAGCGCAACATAGGGTGGTGGAAGGGCTCTCAGGATGCTAGAGAGCCCAGACCCCACCTGACCAGCAGCACTTCTTCTTCCAGCAGAGGAAACAGCGACGTCTCCAGAAGGGAGGGGCAAGCAGCTCTGGGTCTTGAGAGCAGAGGCTCTGGGGATGTTGGAGAGACCCTGCACTCCCCTCGCTCAGCGGGCGAGGAGGGAGACACGCCATTTCCGGCACCCCAAGTGCGCAGAGGGGTGAAACAAGGGAGGGGAGAGATTTGGGATACCGAAACTCTTATGTTGGGGTCACAGCCGGAAGGGGCCACTCCCGGATTCTGCGAGTGACTGATACAGACATGAACTTGTAGCTCTGCACTGTAAATAGCATGCACAATAAACCTGTTAAAAGACAGGTCGGAGTCTTGCCTGGTTACTCGCGAGCAACCACCCCACGGACCTTACAATAACAACAGCAGCTACTAACAACAAAAAGCAGTACAACAGACAGGACCTGAAAACAGGAAGCTTTAAATTACAAGCACAGGGGCACCAAAACCTTTCAACAGTGCTTTGCTTGCCTGCTCTGTTCCTGCATTCCTGTTTTTAGGAGGTAATTTAATTATTGTTTGATTTTATACCAATGTTATGTATCTCATGTTAGCCACCCTGAGCCCGACTTCGGCCGGGGAGGGGGGATATAAATAAAAGTTTTTTTTATTATTACTTGTTATTATTCCTTTGTAAGAAAATATGAAATAACGTAAAACCATTTTTGCGGGGGGGGATCAATGGGGGGGTTGACAAGAAATTTTCCGCACCGGGTACCACCTGACCTTCCCATGCCGGGGGGGGGCAAAATTTTTTTTTTGCCCCCAGGTACCACTTTACCTTGCTACGCCCCTGTTCCTATGTTCCATGCTACAACTGTTTTTTTCTCACTGAAATCCCCAGAAAATATCAGATACAAAAAGGCCCCAACACAGCAAACACTGGAATGCAACCATTTGTCAACACCTTCGGGTGACACCAATTTTAATCTTATTCCAAGAAGACCCACTGAAACCAATGGGCTTAAAGCAATGGCTGTAGGCTTCTGAATATGACTAACATTGGAAATTGCCTATCATCTAGAGCAGGGGTTCCCATACTGTGGTCCACAGACCACCAGTAATCCATGAGCTTCATTCAGGTGGTCCAAGGCATGCCCACATAAAATCTTCATATCATTTTTTAACAGTACAGTGGTACCTTGGTCTACAAACAGCCCTGTTAATGAGCTATTTGGTATACAAACTTCGCAAAACCGGAAGTACAGTAGGTGTTCCGGTTAGTGAACTTTACCTCGGTCTACGAATGGAAGCCGAACGGTGGAAGGGCACCGGCGGCAGGAGGCCTTGCTAGGGAAAGCGCACCTCAGTTTAAGAATGGCTTTGGTTTAAGAACGGTCTTCTGGAACGGATTAAGTTTGTAAACCGAGGAACCACTGTATTTTATTGCTTCTTTTATTGTAATACAATTAGAATTTGGTGGCTTCTCCGCTTCTAATATTGGGTTTAAAAACAAAAACAAAAAATACCCAAGCATTTCAGAGTGATTTAACCTTCCTGACTGGTAAAAAAGGAAGCTGAAATGCAACCACATTTGGTGACGTTTCCTGTTTTTAAATCAAATGTGACTGTGTTCTTGGCAAATGGCCATTGACATGTATATTTAATTTGAGAACACTACGGTAACTTTTCCCAACTGGCTCAACAACATTTACATCTTACAACAGCTCCTGGGTGCCACTGAAGACTAACTCCAAGGTCGCTACCCTTTCCAACCATTCTAGGGCACAGTCATTTAGAGTGTATCTAGAAATTGTCCTGACTTTGTCCTGACTGGAAAGCATAGGCAACCAGTTTGTGTCACCCACAACTTGGAACATTTCCTCTTTTGGAAGCTTCCTTGATTTCATTTCTCTTCTCAAGATCTCACTGAGCATTTTGAACAGGAGCACAGCAGGACACCCCTAGCATTAAATTACTCTTGGGGCCCAGTATCACCACCCAAAACAATTCTGTGGGAAAATCTGCCACTTTGAGGATTTCTAACTTGCTGGAATCAATGCCCCCTTTGCCATATAGTGTGACACACACACACAGCCCAATACAGTGGTACCTCGGGTTGCAGATGCTTCAGGTTACAGGCGCTTCAGGTTACAGACTCCACTAACCTGGAAGTAGTACCTCTGGTCAAGAACTTTACCTCAGGATGAGAACAGAAATTGCGCAGTGGCAGCGGGAGGCCCCATTAGCTAAAGTGGTACCTCAGGTTAAGAACAGTTTCAGGTTAAGAACGGACCTCTGGAACAAATTAAGTTTTTAACCCGAGGTACCACTGTATGTCCTCCCCTGCCCTTCCTATTTCCAGAGGCAACCGCGTCCCACTGGTTCTCTCCCTTCCACCAGGTAAATGCAGAATTGCAGCTTTTGTTTGTTGCAAGGCTATGGAGAAGAATATATTTGCTCCTATGAGATAATGCACTGCGTGTGTGCACGGAAATGTTTTAAAAGCAAGAAAGGTAACATTAAAATCAGAGATCACACCCCAGAAGAAGTTACCCTTAAAATAGGAGAGGGAACGCAAACCACCCCAGCTCCTTCAGTCCCATCCTAACCACAAATAAACAAATTAGAGAGAGTCTCACAAAAACTCTCCAAAACTACTTCAAGGAAAGATGTAGACAATATAACAACCCCCCCCCCTCCTATGGGACGAAATGAAAGCGGTCACTAGAGGAGCTTGCATAAAAGGGGAACCATCCCTTAAAAAACAAACCTCCTCAAAAGTTAGTAAAATAGAAGAAGACACAGGGCCGTCTTAAGGAGATCGGCCGCTGTGGTGCAGCGATCCCTCCGGCGCCCCAGGCGTACCGCCTCTCCGCCGCCTCCCTCTTGCGCTTGCCGCCCCTCGGGAGGGGGGTGGGCGAGCAGGGGATGAGGGACGTGGCGCTGGAGTGGCACGGGGCTCTGCACGCCGTTCCAGTGCTCCCGAGACGGGAGGCGAGGGCGACTGGCTCGCAGCCCGCCTGGGACCGGCATGGGCGGCAGCGGCTGCACCGCTGGCGCACGAGCGCCCGGCCGCCAGCCCACCCTTGGGGGCGGGTTGGGGAGGGGGCGGCCGGTATGCCGGTGGGCTCAATCCTTCCGGTGCCCCCATGCGTCCGGGGCGTCTGGGGGAGAGCGTGGGCGGCGCAAGCACCCGGCCGTCCATGGGGGCGGGGGGGAGGCCGCCGGCGGGGCCGTGCGGCTCCCCCCCGCTCGCTGCGCTCAAAGACGGGGCTGTGCCGGCGCGCGAGCGCCCGCCCACCACCCATCCGTGGGGTCAGGTTGGGGAGGGGGCGCCCGGTATGCCGGCGGGCTCGCGGGGGTGCCCCGCGCCCTGGTGCACCGCGCCACCACCCCAAATGGATGAGACGGCCCTGAGAAGACACCACGGCCCTCTCATCACGCTAGAAACAAACAGGATCTAAAAAACTCCTTAAACTTATAGAACAAAAAAAAGGAGAGAACTAGACTCCCTAGAAATGAACAAAACAATGATCCACATTTATACTCTAAAAACAACGCTTATAAGAATATGGAGGGGAAAAACTCCAGCCTATTAGCAAACAGGTGATAGGTAAAAGCAAGAAAGGTCATCTGGCTATTATTGCACATTGGCTATCAGCTGCTAGAGACTGTATTTTGATACAGTTTAGAATTCTTGCATCCATGCTTTAAAGGGATGTGCTACGTGAAGTTTATTTAGAACTTGTTTATCTGCAAACCATGTGAACTACCACACCTGCTTTTGGTACCAGCCACCACAGTAACGGTTTCGTTTTAGTGCAACTTGCAGAAGTGCAGGAGGTGAGATGGAACCCCACTTATAACCCCTCTGTAGATGGAATAATGGTGCTTATCCTGTCTCCCTTTGCTGAGTTGACAGAGACAGAGAGACTAGCCCATTCCTTCCCATTGAACAGTGGTCTGGGATGCCAAAATATCTATTCTCTACAGATGTCACCAAGTGAAACATCTCCCTGGCACGGAGCAAAACGTTTAGCACCTGCTAACCGTATGAAACAGCTGTGAGATACGCAGCTGCAGAATATGCTTTGAAAGTTGTCAACTCGACCCAGCAGTGAGAATGCTGCTTTTCAAAAAACTGACAGTATTGTGGAACCTCAAAATCATTTCCTTGTGGCACAAAGTTTGGGGTTTATAATACTAACTTGTTGTTAGAACAAAAAGAAATTCTGAAGAACTCCAAAAGGCTCTCTCCTCCTGAGGGGTGGGAAAACAGCAAATGCCATTCATTGTAAACAAGTGAGGTATGTCAGAGGAGAAAAAAACGGAACTTTACATATATGCTCATGGGGTCTGAACAGCCAGGAAATGAACAGGAACAAGACTTTGGGTTCACCTTGATGGAGATGTTGTGCCTGTGAAAAAGGGAAATGCTAGGGGTCATGAAGAAAGGAAGTGAAAAGAAAACTGCCAATATCTTAAAAGCCATTACAGTGGTACCTCGGGTTAAGTACCAGTACTTAATTTGTTCCAGAGGTCCGTTCTTAACCTGAAACAGTTCTTAACCTGAGGTACCACTTTAGCTAATGGGGCCTCCCGCTGCTGCCACACAATTTCTGTTATCATCCTGTGGTAAAGTTCTTGACCCGAGGTACTACCTCCGGGTTAGCGGAGTCTGTAACCTGAAGCGCCTGTAACCCGAGGTACCACGGTACAGAAATCTTATGTTGCGGCCACATTTCGAATACAGCATACAGTTCTGCTGTCATCTGACCTCCAGAAGGGTATTGTAGAAGGGGGAAAGGTTCAGAAAAGGGGAATGAAAGCAGACCAAAGTGATGGAGCAATTCCCCTGTGAGGAAGGGCTACAGCCTTTGGAACTTTTTTATGTTTAGAGAAAAGGTGACTAAGATGTGACCTGATAAAAGTTGAAAAGCTTGGGGAAACGGGGATGGGGGGAAAAGAAAACATTTTCTCCCTCTTTCATAACACTGCAGCTCATGGACACCCAGCAAAGCCGAATACTGGAAGATTCAGCACCAATAAAATAAAATACTTCACATAATGAAGACGCGGAACTCGCTCCCACAGGGAGCAGCGGTGGTTGTCAACTTAGATGGCTTTAAAAGGGGATTGGGCAAGTTCTTGGAGGGTAGGTAAAGGTAAAGGACCCCTGGGCGGTTCAGTCCAGTCAAAGGCGACTATGGGGTGCGGCGCTCATCTTGCTCTCAGGCCGAAGGAGCTGGCGTTTGCCCACAGACAGCTTTTTGGGTCATGTGGCCAGCATGACTAAACCGTTCCTGGTGCATCGGGACACTATGATGGAAGCCAGAGCACACAGAAATGCCATTTACCTTCCCGCTGGAGTGGTACCCATTTATCTACTTGCACTGGCGTGATTTCAAACAGGAGCTGCAACAGAGCAACGGGAGCTCACCCCATCGCAGGGATTCGAACCTGTGCTCAGTTCCCGCTTGCAGGTTTCCCCAGGCGTCCTGCCAGCCACTGTGAGAAGAACAGGATGCTGGACAAGATGGGACATTGATCTGATCCAGCAGGGCTCTTCTTAGGTTCTGACAAAGACCCATACTCTATTTTATTTTATTTTTTGAAAAATTGCACAGTAGGTAAATTGTGTCACCGTCACCCCAGTTTCCGCAGGTTCTCTCCCCCCCCCACCCCGGTTTTCACATCTCTACTCAACATCATGCTCCACATTCTAGATAAGTCTCCTTTGCAGGATGCTTTTTCAAACCCAGAGACCACACATGAAAAGGCACCCGTGCTCTAGAGGGCAGGGCTCGAATCAATGGCTTCAAAGTTATAAGAAAGAAGATTCCGACTAAACATCAGAAAGAACTTTCTGACAGTAAGACTTGTTTGACAGTGGAATGGTCTCCCTCGGGAGGTTGTGGACTCTCCCTTCCTTGAAGGTTTTTAAGCAGAAGTGGGGTGGCCATCTGTTGTGGATGCTTTAGCTGAGATTCCTGCATTTCAGGGGGTTGGACTAGATGGCCCCTAGGGTCCCTTCCAACTCTTCTTTGGGACTTGGAGGGGGGGGGGCTTCTTCATATATATTTTTTATTTCCCCCAAATTTCATGAACTAACATTTAGATTAGGTCAAAAATTCAAGGACCCTGAAAGGATTTCCTGTTCCTCTGGTTTAGAGAAAATCCAATGACAAGCAAAACCAACTAGGTTCTATTTTGCCCACATCCTCCTTTGAGTTCCATGAAGGCAACATTGCAGCCACAGAGGAGGAAGCTGACCCCCAGAGCCGTCCTTCCCATAGGGCTTTAGTGGTGAGTTGCGCCAGGGCGCCGGCCTCTCAGGGGCGCCCCAGCGAGTGGGGGAGCTGTGCGGCTCTGCCGGCGGCCTCCCCTTTCCCTGCACGCCCGCCAGCTGCGCCTCACCTTCTATATGGCTGAGGGGCGTGCAGCTTCCTTCCCAAGCCTCTGTGGTGATTGCTCTCCCGCAGCGGCATGGGGGAGAGTTGCGCCCCCCCCCGGGACGGCTGGCAGTGCGCAGCTATGGCCACCCCAATACTATCCGTGGTAATTTGGGGGCGCTGGGGGGATATTTGCATGCCGGCACTGCATCTGCTAAAGACGGCCCTGCTGACGCCAATAACCTGAGGCAGGCAGGAAGTGGATGATTGGCTGGCTAAGGCTGGCAGGGGCATTGCCCCATTTGCCCGAATGCACTGGTGGAGGAAGGAGTGCGGGGGGAGCACCCCAGCCCCCACCAGCACGATCTCGGAGGGGTGCCATTGCAGATGTTACCCCCACCCGCACTGGGCGCCACACCCCTGCAGGCGGCGCGCCACACCCACAGGACGCGCGCCAGCCCCGTCTGCTCTCCAACCCTGGTGCCCGAAGCTCCGCCACTGCCTGAATGAGCCAGTCTTGGCCAGTTGTGGGTCTGCCACTGCTGCCACCCCAGTATCTGCCACAGGAGGTGGCCCTACTGGAAATACATTTTGAGAATCTGCATCCAGAGTCTCTTTTTGCATTCACTAGGGTCCACTTGTGAATCTCCAAGAAGGCAAACATCCGGACCCCCTAAACCTCCAGTGCTTCTCCTTCCAAACTAAACAGCCCCATGGAGCAAGCACTGCTCCCAAATCAGGGTTTCAAAAAGTGAGGTGAATGAAATGCTGGCAAGCCTAGGGCTTGCGGATCAGAAGGTTGGAGGTTCAAATCCCCATGACGGGGTGAGGTCTCATTGCTCGGTCCCTGCTCCTGCCCACCTAGCAGTTTGAAAGCACGTCAAAGTGCAAGTAGATAAATAGGTACCGCTCCGGCGGGAAGGTAAACGGTGTTTCCGTGCGCTGCTCTGGTTCGCCAGAAGCGGCTTAGTCATGCTGGCCACATGACCCGG
Source organism: Lacerta viridis (assembly GCA_900245905.1). Classification (NCBI taxonomy): domain Eukaryota; kingdom Metazoa; phylum Chordata; class Lepidosauria; order Squamata; family Lacertidae; genus Lacerta; species Lacerta viridis. Next base: position 47,748 of record OFHU01000131.1, read on the forward strand.
AAGCTGTACGCCGGCTCCCTCGGCCAGTAAAGCGAGATGAGTGCTGCAACCCCAGAGTCGTCCGTGACTGGACTTAATGGTCAGGGGTCCCTTTACCTTTACTTACAGACACAGTGATAATTCAGCACTTCAACAACCATAATTCACAAAACGGATTTTATTTTACCTTGGCATCCTGGCATTGGCAAGCCAATTATTTATTATTTTATTATTTCTCAAGTTTGTATACCGCCCCTCACCCGTAGATTTCAGGGTGGTTCACAACATAAAAACACAAGATAAAATCACAAAATACATAAAAGAAGCAGGAGCAGATTTAGGTTTGATGAGGCCCTAAGCTATTGAAGGTAATGGTGCCCTTTATATGTCCAGCTGTCCTTTGCCATTCAACCAGTCCATGCAGAATGTAGGCTCCCTATATATAGATATGAGCAAACCAGTGATATTTTAGGGAGCAGGCTAGCAGGCGGGGCCCATCACTTACATCCTAGGAGCCTACACAACACAAAACACTGTAGGTTTTATTTAATTTGTTTTTTATATTATATTTTGGAAATACAATTAACGAGTGCAATGCTTTTTTTAAAAAAAATATCATTCGTTTCGGTTTAATCCACAGGCTCGCGTACTATATGCCAAGCACTCCTTTTTCCAGGCAACTATCTCCCAAATTTCATTTAAAAAGGAAGTTCACATACCTGGGCTGGCTGTGCAGGGCGACGAGGCGAGGAACCAAAACAGCAGCAACACCCAGGCTGGAGATAGCAAGGGTCGCTTCTGGCCCCTTCTCACGTGCATACTGGAAGCAGGGGCACGCGCGGAAAGCGAAAGTAGCTCGGTTTCACTCCTCCCGCAGGAAAGATTCCTATTCCGCAAGGAAGAACACACGGAGTGACAGCGGAACTCCAGGACACGACCTCGCCATCCCCGCTCCGGGTTCGAATTTCTGCATGCAAAGCGGGTGCTCCCGGGCGACTTTCCCACGCCGGTTCCGTCCGCGCATCCTTGCAACCGCCTCATTTCCCGATGGGTGCCGCCACCCAGGGGTGGAGAAAGCAGTCCTAGCAGCAGCTGCAGCTGCGATCCCTCCTTCCGCGGCTTTCCTGGGCTCCTGCGCTCGCCCGCCCGCTGCAGCCACTAGGGGAGGCCGTCTCGGGACGCGGCGGAGGCGAAGGCGAAGGCGCCACCCCTCTTCTCTGCGCTCCGCTCCGTCCTCGGCCGCCTGGAAGGGGCGGCGCCTCGTCCCGTCCCAGACAATGCCCGCCCCGGCTCGGCCCTCCCCTCGCCACCCCCACGTGGTCGAGCGCTGGCGAGAGACCTTGAGCCTCGCTTCCTGTGTGGCTGTGTGTGCGCGCGCGCGGCGGAGAGCCCGACCCGAGTGAAGACTGCGGCTCTCCCCACCCACGCACCCACACGCTCCCCGGCTTGGATCGATCCCGGGGGTGGAGGAAGATTTTAAGCCCTGCCCGCGCCACCCCTCCGAGCGCCTGATCGGGTGAGCAGGGGAAGGGGGGGGTGGTTTCCTGGTGGCAAACTTGATCCAAAGCGCAAAGTCCCCTTTACGCACCACCACCGTCGCCTGGGGGTCCTGGGTGGGGCCCGAGAGGCCTGCCTGTGCAGGCGGTTGTTGCTGCTGCCCTGGGAGGAGAAGGTGGTGGTGGTGGTGGTGGTGCCTAGTGGTCTGTCCTCCTCCTTTATCACCTCCCCTCCAGATAAGGTGCCTGTCACTGGGGACGGCACATCCCCGCCAACCGAGAAGCTACACTCACGGGGGAAATGTGAACCAGCACCAGCGCTGTCTTTTGGAGTGATGAAGTTTGTCCTGGCATGCCCCCCCCCCATCAAGTAAAACAATAGAAATATTTAACTTACTAATCACGTCGGTTATGCTGCCCCAAACAAAAGTCCTCCCCCCCCCCCGACAAAAATCCTGGCTAAGTCCATGTGCCCTGGGGTTGCTTGAGGCCATGGGGTGTCAGCTAGTTTGCACCTGCTGCAACAGTGAGGATGAGTGACAAGCAACGTCTGTGTCCTTTTGAAAACGGAAGTAGAACTTGTCTTTATTTACTTATTTTACCCTCCTGTTGTTCCTGGAGAGACTCTGCACTTGGATTGCAAGTGAGAAGCCTGCGACCTTCTGGATCCTGCTCCTATCTCGTCTCTGACCGCTAGCTGGCACCGCTGCCTGGGGCTGAGAGGACATGGGAGTCCAGCGATATCTGGGCAGCCGCAGGTTGCCCACCCTTGACTGGGCCACATGCAGGTCTGTGGAGGATCTTCTGCCTTCTCTGGAGGACCTCATGAAGGAAGCTGTTGGAACAGGCATCCCCAAACTCGGCCCTCCAGCTGTTTTGGGACTACAGTTCCCATCATCCCTGTCCACTGGGTCCTGTTAGCTAGGGATGATGGGAGTTGTAGTCCCAAAACAGCTGCAGGGCCGAGTTTGAGGGTACCTGCTATAGGATGATCTGCTCCAGGCAGCAAGCCTGCACTCCCCAAACTGTAGGTTGGTTCAAATCAGATGTGTGAGAGCTGTTCACGGGGGGGGGGGGGCGGCAGGTTTCAGGCAGTGGCCGTTCCAAGCCCTACCTGGACTGAATCTGCAATCTTTTGCATGTGAAGCTAAGGTGAGCTGAGATTTGGCCCTTCCCCAGTTCAGTGTGAGCACAAATCCAGAGCAATAAGGACATGTCTGTGTATGTTGTTCAGTCGTTCAGTCGTGTCCGACTCTTCGTATGTCTGTGTATAGACAGCTTTTATATTGTACGCTGCTTAGAGATTATTTTAAAATACTAAGCTAATTGTAACAACAATTGCAACCAGCTTAATATTATTATTACAATCAGCTTTATTATTATCAGCTTTGTTGTTGTTGTTGTTTGTTGTTATATTTGTACCCCGCCCGTCTGAGTTGAAACAGCCCGATTATCCCCCCCACCCCACTCCTGTTGCAAAGGGGAATGTTAACAGTGCATATTAAGAGAAATGTTAGGGAAACTGATAGGCCAGAATTGCAGCACTGTGGAAGTAATTTGGAAAGAGTGTCTTCCAGAAACAAACCAACAAACAAAAATGTATAAAATTGGTAGATTTGAAACCTCAGATACAAGAATGACCATATCTCTCTTTGTTTTGTTTTGTTTTACTTCTCCTAGCCATGAAAACCCATGAAAACACTTTCGTGAGTATTGAAAAAAGTGTGTGGCTTTCTTCTTGGACCAAAGCAATGACAGAAAGTCCTCCTGTGGCACCTTAAAGGATAGCAAACTCATTGTGGTAGCGGTTTTTGTGGGCCGGGCGCCACTTCGGTGGTTGCTTGACCCTTGGGGTCCTGCCTTACAGCTCTACAGATCTATGAACCAAGTCATCCTCTGTGTCACGAAATGCATGTACTGAAGCCTGTAAACTTGACCTGTCCATCAAAATTTCATCCCACCAATGAAGAGACCTGTTATCTCAAAATGGACCGCCTACCTTCCACCTCACCTCGGGTGGCTTTCCACTCGAGTTTGGAGGTTTCGACGTTTCATATCGTGAGGTTTTCCTCGGAATTCTTGCCGTAATTTTTGACTGTTTTGCAGCTGGGGCAGTGCCGGATTTATGTATAAGCTAAACAAGCTATAGCGTAGGGCCCCACTCTCTTGGCCCCCCCCCAAAAATCCACTTCTTCTTAATTGTATTTCACTTCAACAATTACTTTGATAAAATACATATTTTGTTATGTGCAAATGGCTTTAGATACCTCTTAGGTCCATAAATTACCATATAGCATATATTCAACACAAAAAACAGCGACAATTTGTTGTTGACAAAGGACAGCTGGACATATAAAGGGCCCCATTACCTTCAGTAGCTTAGGGCCTCATCAAACCTAAATCCGGTATTATCCCCACTTCCCAATTTTTTAGGAGAAGCTGGAGACGGTTTCTAGGAGATAAAAATAAGGACTCTTCCTTCTGGGGCAGAAGGTTTTACATGGAAGCGCCGCCACAGCCAAGAACATCGGGTATAAGGAAAGAATACCCGTGCCCAGAATGCGGGAGGAATTTTAAACGGAACTCTCACCTAGTCCGACATAAAAGGCTGCACACGGGCGAGAAGCCTTACAAATGCCCCGAGTGTGGGAAAAGCTTCCGGCAGAGCACAGATGTTAATACACACCGGAGAATCCACACAGGGGAAACGCCCTTTCAATGCAACCAGTGTGGGAAAAGCTTTCGCTACAGGACGGGTCTCGTGAAGCACGTGAGGGGCCACGAGGAAGAGAAAGCGAAAGCCCGCAGGAGTTGCCTGGAATGTGGGAAATTCATCAGCGGCACTTTAGTCTCAGTTGCCAGCCAGACGTCCCCCACGGTGGGGAAGTCCCACAAATGCCCTGGCTGTGAGAAAAACACCCAAGAGAGCTCGCATCTTGTCGTGCACCTACCGGTCCGCGCAACGGAAGAAAACTATATGTGTCCCGACTGCGGAGAAGGGTTTTGCCAGAGCTTTCAGCTTATTGGACACAGGAACCTCCACGCCAGTGAGGAAATTCTGTATTGATCTGTGTTTATTTCTGGGTCGCCACACTTTGCTCCAAGGGAGCGCTTAAGTGTGCACGCTGTGAGATATGCTTAGCACATTGCTGCCTGTGATCCTTATGGGTGTAGGATGCATAAACTGGGAGTCCCAGTACAGTGGTACCTCGGTTCAAGAACAGTCCTGTTTACGAACGATTCAGTTTACGAACTTTACGAAAAACCGTTTACGAACGATTCAGTTTACGAACTCCGCAAAACCGGAAGTAGTGTCCCGGTTTGCAAACTTCACCTCGGTCTAAGAACAGAATCCGAACGGTGGGAGGGCACCGGCAGCTGGAGGCCTCATTAAGGAAAGCGTGCCTCGGTGTAAGAACAGTTTCAGTTTAAGAACGGACTTCCGGAACGGATTAAGTTCCTAAACTGAGGTACCACTGTATATGTGTTGCCTCTTCACCCTTCCTGTGCTTTTTGGGTTGGGGCTCAAATCAGTTCTGCAGTCGGAAGAGTGTTGGAGCTGCTCAGACCCATGGCTCAGCTGTTCCTGCCATGCTCTCAGCTCCAACACCTTGCCACTGCCACCCCCACTGCTTATGGTGACGGAACATGCAAGCTCTATGGCTTTTCATTGCATCTTCCTTGTTTCTTTTTGCCTTGTGCTTCCCTTGTGTTGCGGTCTGAGTTTTGTGGGATGCAAACGTCAATCCGTTCGACTTCCAAAATGTTCGGAAACCAAGGCGCGGCTTCCGATTGGCTGCAGGAAGCTCCTGCGGATAATCGGAATCCCCTCCAGCCAACCGGAAGCTGCGTCCGACGTTCGGGTTCCAAAAGAACATTCGCAAACCGGAACACTCACTTCTGGGTTTGCGGCGTTCTCGGGAGCCAAAACGTTTGATTCAGAAGGCGTTCGGCATCCAAGGCATGTCTGTACATTAAAATACAGTATGTAAAAAATAAATGGAAGCAAAAAAGAAAAGAAAAGCCAATTGAAAATCAAATCAAATCTAACAATGGCTGTGACGGGGAGAAAAAATCACTAAGTGGTCTACCAAGACCACCAGCACTTTTTGAGTGGACTGCCGGGGGAGGGGAGTTTGGGAACTGCTGGATTAAAAGATGTAAATGTTGATCATAATAGCTTTATTACATAATATATAATGAAATAATGAAGATCTGTATCTCGGTGGCAGAACATGCAGAAGGCCTCAGGCTCAATCCCTGGCCTCTCCAGGTCAGACTGGGGAGCAGCTGCTAGTCAGTGCAGGCAGTACTAAGCTAGATGGGCCAATGGTCTGACTCAACACAAGGCAGCTTCCTAAATTCCTGCTATAGCACTATAACACAATATTAGTAATTTCGTATTATTTTTAAACACCCTTTTGGGTCACTGGCCATTTAGCAACGTGTATTTTCTTAATATTTTCTTAGGGGCGCAGGTGGCGCTGTGGTCTAAACCACTGAGCCTAGGGCTTGCCGATCAGAAGGTCGGCAGTTTGAATCCCCATGACGGGGTGAGCTCCCGTTGCTCGGTCCCAGCTCCTGCCAACCTAGCAGTTCGAAAGCACAAAGTGCAAGTAGATAAATAGGTACTGCTCTGGCGGGAAGGTAAACGGCATTTCCGTGCGCTGCTCTGGTTCGCCAGAAGTGGCTTAGTCATGCTGGCCACATGACCCAGAAGCTGTACGCCGGCTCCCTCGGCCAGTAAAGTGAGATGAGCACCGCAACCCCAGAGTCGTCTGCGACTGGACCCAATGGTCAGGGGTCCCTTTACCTTTATTTTCTTAATAAAAACGTTTCTGTACTCCTGAACCAAATATTGAATAGGGAGCCATACTTAAATGAATCAGCACTCGGCGCAAGATAAATACAGTGGTACCTCAACTTACGAATTTAATCCGTTCAGAATGCACATTCGTAGGTCGAAAAATTCATAAGTCGAAAAACGCGATTTCCCCATAGGAATGCATTGGAAACGAAAAATTCGGAAAAATTCGTAAGTCGAGTAAACCGCATCTAAAATTTGTAAGTCGAGTAAACCCCATCTAAAACCGCCAACGGATGTCCTTCGGATGTCGAAAAATTCGTAGGCGTGCGGGCACTTTTTTCATTCGTAAGTCAAAAAATTCGTATGTCGAGTAATTCGTAAGTCGAGGTACCACTGATTTGGTGGTTGTTGTTTAGGATTGCATTTTGTTTTTGTTTTTTTTAAAAAGGCCACTCAGGTGCACTGAGTAAGTTTACCTTTCCCTTTTCCAGCTGCTGCTGCTGCAGCAGCTGTGCCATATCCACTGATGTGAGCATAACATAGCAGGGTGAACTTACTGGAGGACTGCAACGTCCCGGGGAGTGCAGAATGTCCTTTGCCGCTTCATTTTGTGACTTTCAGCAGAGGAGCAATGGTTGTGTGGTGCTAGGAGTCATCCACCTGGGAGCAGCATAAAGGAAAATCTAGCCTAGCAGAAATGTGACGACTATAAGAATTGCTCATTTAATCTTTTCATCTTTCCCCACTTTTTGTGCCAGGATTTCAGATTCCTAATCCCAGTACTCTCTGCGGCCTGGAGCCGGGCGTTGCGCCTTTGCCCTCGGATCATCAGGATGAGGAGCAGAGGGAGAGTCCAGGAAGCATCTGTAGAGGTGAGGGAATCGAGAGAGCCAGCAGGAGACCCTGCCAGCTGAAGATCTGATTCTGAAGGAGATTCTCTGCTCTACATAGCTCCCTGTATTCCCCCCCCAGTGACCCTTCAGCTCTGTCTGCACTACACATTTAGAGCAGTTTTGTTGGCACCCGTCTGTCTCGAGAGACAATGGCGTGTGCCTCCGGGGTGAAGTCAAATCCCTGGGTTAACAGCAATTATTATTATTATTATTATTATTATTATTATTATTATTATTATTAGTACCCCGCCCATCTGGCTGGATTTCCCCAGCCACTCTGGGCGGCTTCCAACAAAAATCAGATACAAAAATATCACACATTAAAAACTTCCCTGAAAAGGGCTGCCTTCAGGTATTTTCTGAATGTCAGGTAGTTGTTTATCTCCTTGACCTGTGATGGGAGGGTGTTCCACAGGGCGGGCGCCACTACCGAGAAGGCCCTCTGCCTGGTTCCCTGTAGCTTTGCTTCTCGCAGTGAGGGAACCGACAGAAGGCCCTCGGCGCTGGATCTCAGTGTCCGGGCTGAATGATGGGGGTGGAGACGCTCCTTCAGGTATACAGGACCGAGAAGTGACATCTCCGGGGCACAAGCTTGGGCAGTGTGTATGGAGGTCCTGGGCTGCCCAGACAAGACCCCCTGTCAGCCTCGCTGAGGTAGTTCGAAGGAAAGCAGAGCAATACGCTTGGCTGCAGGATTTGCCGGAAGGAGGCGTACAAGGCGCTATCTGACCGTCTTAGGGACTCCACTCCCTAGGGTTTACTCCTCAGCTTTTTCTTCTCCCGAAGATGTCCCCCCAAGGCAGCAGAAGTTTAGGACCAGAGTGTCCTACCACTTTAAACAGACACAGCTTCCTCCAGAGAATCCTGCGAACTATAGCTTGTTAAGGGTGCTGAGTAGGGCTGGGCGAGAACTAGTTTTCAACATTGTTTGATGTATCACCAGCTAAACATCACCGTTTACCTGTACATCACAATGTCTGAAATAAGGATGGTGCATTGGCTGGCTTCACGGTTTCCCCCACATTGTGATTTTTCCATAGCACGTGCGCGCACACACACACACACACACACACACGGGGGCTGGGCAGGGTGTTGATATGTTGTCAGTAATCGGTTTGAAGTCCCTATCGTGGTAACGGTTTTGTAATATCCAACGTGGCGATAAAGCGGATGCTATGTAAAAAAAATCATGATGGGGGAAGAAACGAGAAGCCAGTCATCGCTCCATCCTTATTTCAGACATTGTGAAATCCAAACTCTTCTTCTTCTCTCATGATTTCTTCTGCCCCTGTTGCTCTGTACTATAAAGTAACAGTTGCAACAACATGTTAAAGGTAAGTAAAAATGTATCTTTTAGACCCATAAGTAGCAGCAGTTTCCAGGTCCTTATCCAGTTCACGTCTACATAGTTACATCATTTCAGACATCATGATATATTGGTATATTTTTAAATATATATAATTTTTATTAAATTTTCTGTTTTACAATTTAGAATACTCATTTAAACATCCTTAAAATATCAATGACTTCCCTTCTTCTCTTTCCATGGTTCATTTTGCATATCATAAATCCCTGCATATTTTACCATTCAGTACATATTCCATTATTACATCCATCAAAATGAATTTATCTTAATGCTGACAACATTTTCAATTGTACACAGTTTCCCCCATATATATTCAATAAATATTTTTCAATCTTCTCTAAACGTATGTTCTTCTTGTTCTCTTTATATTCTCTTATTCTAAGTGTTAAGTCTGCAAGCTGCACATACTCTGTTAGCTTAAGTTGCCATTTTTCTGTAGGTCCCATATATTGGTATATCATGATGTTTAGCTGGCGATATGTCACAATACTGAAGGATAGACATCGCTCAGCTCTAGCACACAGTATGACTTGCGATAAAATGATGAAACCAAAATCACGATATGGACTTCAATCTGTTTTTGGACAATATATCTCCCAGCCCTAGTGCTGAGAGTTGTCAGGAGACTCCCTATTCCCCTCGGAGATATTCCCAGAGTTCCCTGGGAAGAGGGACGGACTGACTGTTAAGCCACTCTAGGAGTTGCAGCTCTGCGAGGGAAATACAGAACAGCAGGCATGTTTGTAAATGTAAGAAGAGGAGTTTGGATTTGATATCCCGCTTTATCACTACCCGAAGGAGTCTCAAAGCGGCTAACATTCTCCTTTCCCTTCCTCCCCCACAACAAACACTCTGTGAGGTGAGTGGGGCTGAGAGACTTCAAAGAAGTGTGACTAGCCCAAGGTCACCCAGCAGCTGCATGTGGAGGAGTGGAGATGCGAACCCGGTTCACCAGATTACAAGTCTACCGCTCTTAACCACTACACCACACTGGCTCTCAGTAATTGCTTTTAGCATGCTTTTAACTGCTTTTAAGGTGTTCCCAACGGTAATTGCTTTTGGAATTTGTTAATATGTTTTAGAATGTCCTTGCTTTCGTTTTTAAATTTGCGTATCTGTTTGCCATTCTGGGTTCCTTGGGGAGGAAGGGCTGGGGTATTAAGTCAAGGGGAGAATAATCGTGTCTGCCATTCACGTGCCCTCTTTTGTGACCCTGTGGCTTGCGCTTCTGTTCCAGCCTGCGATGATGCGTTGCCCACGGAGCATGAGGAAGAGGACCCATCTTCCCATGAGAGACTTTCTCAGACGTTACTGGGAAGGCTGCAGATACTTGATCCCCAAAGGAAAGAGGCCTCTAAGGCGAGGCCCGGCTTCTCCAGGGGGCCGGCGGCGAGGGGAAGGGAATTGGCGGAGGACGGGAGCGCCGCCTCTCCCGCGTGCGAACGGTTCCTCCACTCAGAGAGGAAGCACCTCTGCTTCATGTGCGGGAAGAGGTTCCGGTACGAGTCCCACCTGGTCACTCACGAGCGGATCCACACGGGAGAGAAGCCCTTCGAATGCAGCACCTGCCAGAAGAGCTTCCGGGACCGCTCAGACCTGAGCAAGCACCAGAAAACTCACTCGGGGGACAAACCCTACAAGTGTCTGGACTGCGGCAAAAGCTTTCACCACCAGTTGACCTTTATTAGGCACCAGAGGCTTCATCCCAGGGAGAGCTCCTGCGATCCGGGCCGGGTGTATTTTGCCATCCTCCCCCCATACCACGTGGGCGCAGAGATGAGCATTGGGGATGGGGCGGATCCCCCCGAGAGCTTTGGCTTTCCTTTTAAACAAAAAGTAAGTTTCTAGTCCTTAAGGTAGCGAAGGTGGGATCGAAAGCAATGGGGCAAAAGCGGGCGGAATCAGAGATATAGGGCCTGAGTAGGTTTTCTTCCAGAGTTCTTAAGAATTCCACATCACTTGGCTCCTTGATCCAGTATTTTCTTTTAAATGCAAGCAGGGTGTGTACACACACACACACAGAGAGAGAGAGAGAGAGAGAGAGAGAGAGAGAGAGAACGAACCTTGGCTATAAATGCTTAAGCTGTAGGAAAAGATTTCAACCCATTTGCATCAGAGTGCTTCGTGGATACTCGAAGCTGTTGAGGATGGTGAGGTAATAGAGTACCTTTACAATGACCCCTTCCCTTCTCCATCAGCTGAGGAGCCACCAGGAGGCAAGGCTGTCGGGTCACCAGGCCAGTTATGGGGCGGGGGGAGCCCTAAGGGCATAGCAAGGGTGGCTGTAGCAACCCAGTCAGATGGGTGGCATATAAAAAATAAAATGAAGGTGATGAATTTCAGTAGGGACAAATGTAAGGTTCTGCACTTAGGCAGGAAGAACCAGCTGCACAAATATAATATGAAATGGATTTAGGAGTCTTGGTCGACCACAAGTTTAACATGAGTCAACAGTGTGATGCAGCAGCAAGAAAAGCTAATGCTATTCTAGACTTATCTGTATAGTGTCCAGATCAAGGGAAGTCTTTTGTTGTTGTTGTTGTTGTTTGTTGTTTAGTCGTGTCCGATTCTTCGTGACCCCATGGACCAGAGCACGCCAGGCACTCCTGTCTTCCACTGCCTCCCACAGTTTGGTCAGACTCATGTTAGTAGCTTCGAGAACACTGTCCAACCATCTCATCCTCTGTCATCCCCTTCTCCTTGTGCCCTCCATCTTTCCCAACATCAGGGTCTTTTCCAGGGAGTCTTCTCTTCTCATGAGGTGGCCAAAGTATTGGAGCCTCAGCTTCAGGATCTGTCCTTCCAGTGAGCACTCAGGGCTGATTTCCTTAAGAATGGATAGGTTTGATCTTCTTGCAGTCCATGGGACTCTCAAGAGTCTCCTCCAGCACCATAATTCAAAAGCATCTAATTCCGGCTTGGGATTCATCCAGTCCAGCCTTTCGCATGATGAATTCTGCATATAAGTTAAATAAGCAGGGAGACAATATACAGCCTTGTCGTACTCCTTTCCCAATTTTGAACCAATCAGTTGTTCCATATCCAGTTCTAACTGTAGCTTCTTGTCCCACATAGAGATTTCTCAGGAGACAGATGAGGTGATCAGGCACTCCCATTTCTTTAAGAACTTGCCATAGTTTGCTGTGGTCGACACAGTCAAATGCTTTTGTAGTCAATGAAGCAGAAGTAGATGTTTTTCTGGAACTCTCTAGCTTTCTCCATAATCCAGCGCATGTTTGCAATTTGGTCTCTGGTTCCTCTGCCCCTTCGAAATCCAGCTTGCACTTCTGGGAGTTCTCGGTCCACATACTGCTTAAGCCTGCCTTGTAGAATTTTAAGCATAACCTTGCTAGCGTGTGAAATGAGCGCAATTGTGCGGTAGTTGGAGCATTCTTTGGCACTGCCCTTCTTTGGGATTGGGATGTAGACTGATCTTCTCCAATCCTCTGGCCACTGCTGAGTTTTCCAAACTTGCTGGCATATTGAGTGTAGCACCTTAACAGCATCATCTTTTAAAATTTTAAATAGTTCAGCTGGAATATCATCACTTCCACTGGCCTTGTTATTAGCAGTGCTTTCTAAGGCCCATTTGACTTCACTCTCCAGGATGTCTGGCTCAAGGTCAGCAAAGGAAGTCTTAGTACCACTCTATTCTGCCTTGGTCTGACCACACCTGGAATACTGTGTCCAATTCTGGGCACCACAACTTAAGAAGGATGTTGACAAGCTGGAACATGTGCAGAGGAGGGCAACCAAGATGATCAAGGTCTATCTGGAAACCCACCCTTATGAGAAATGGTTGAAGGAGCTGGGGTATGCTTAGCCTGGAGAAGAGGAGACTGAGAGGGGATGTGATGGCGATGATTATGATAGCCATCTTCAAATATCTCAAGGGAACAAGCTTTTTTTCTCCTGCTCCAGAGGGTAGGACTCAAACCAAAAACTTCAAGTTACAAGGAAGGAGATTCCGACTAAACATCACACAGAACTTTCTGACAGTAAGAACTGTTTGACAGTGAAACAGAGACTCCCACGAGAGGTGGTGGACTCTCCTTCCTTGGAGGTTTTTAAGCAGAGATTGGATGGCCATCTGTAATGGATGCTTTAGCTGAGATTCCTGCATTGCAGGGGGTTGGATTAGATGACCCTTGGGTCCCTTCCAACTTTGATTCTATCATCATCATCATCATCAACATCAGTGAGATTAATTTAAGTACACAACCAATATAAAAAAAGAATGGGCAAGGTAGGCAGTAGGACTTGATCAGGGATGGGGAACATGTGGAGTGGTCCCAGATGCTGTTGGACCATCATCCCTGACCATTGGGCCATGCTACATGGGGCTGATGGGAGTTGGGAGTCCAACAATATCTGGAGGGCCACAGGCTCCCCAACCCGTGGGCTAGATGGCGAGCCAGAACTAGACTCAATTTTTACTGCAGCATCCTTGCTCTGGTTGCAGAAGGTGCTGAATAATCTCCACACCCCACAGGACCCCAGTTCCTTGTGGGCTCTGGACCTGGCAGAAGGCACAAAAGTATATCTGTCTCCTACATAGAAGGTAAATTGGTTGGGAGGTGAGTCTGACTGATGCTGTGTCAGGCCCACCAGCGGTCCAAGGAGAGTTTGGACCCTCTTTCACATAGGAATGAATGACACCTTGGGGTTTCTGTCATTAGAGGTTGGTCTGGTAGAATGGTGGAAAGGGGACATCACTCTTAGAGCTATGTTTTAATCCATAGATTAAACTATCAAAGCCAAAGGTGCTGTGTTCATTTTTTCAGGCCTCGCTGGTTTGGCTCTAACAGAGGATGAAGGGGGGGGGGGGAAACACCTTACAACTGGGGTTGCCTCCTAGTAACAACCAGAAACTTATTACAGTACAGTGGTACCTCAGAAGTTGAACAGAATCCATTCCGGAAGTCCGTTTAACTTCCAAAACATTCAGAAACCAAAACGTGGCTTCTGATTGGCTGCAGGAAGCTCCTGCAACCAGTCGGAAACTGCATTGAACATTCAGCTTCCAAAGAGCGCTCGCCAACTGGAACACTCACTTCTGGGTTTGCGGCGTTCGGGAGCCAAAACGTCTGAGTACCAAGGCGTTCAGGATCCAAGGTACGACAGTATTTGATATGCCAGTGCTATTTCATGCTGCTTTCAATATTTGTATTGAGGCTATGGCAGTATGTATGTATGTATGTTGTTGTTGTTCAGTCGTTCAGTCATGTCCGACTCTTCGTGACCCCATGGACCAGAGCACGCCAGGCACGCCTATCCCGCAGTTTGGCCAAACTCATGCCAGTCGCTTCGAGAACACCATAATTCAAAAGCATCAATTCTTCAGCGATCAGCCTTCTTTATGGTCCAGCTCTCACTTCCATACATCACTACTGGGAAAACCATAGCTTTAACTATACGGACCTTTGTCGGCAAGGTGATGTCTCTGCTTTTTAAGATGCTGTCTAGGTTTGTCATTGCTTTCCTCCCAAGAAGCAGGCGTCTTTTAATTTCGTGACTGCTGTCACCATCTGCAGTGATCATGGAGCCCAAGAAAGTAAAATCTCTCACTGCCTCCATTTCTTCCCCTTCTATTTGCCAGGAGGTGATGGGACCAGTGGCCATGATCTTAGTTTTTTTTTATGTTGAGCTTCAGACCATATTTATTTGCTTGAGGAGGATCCCAGTTTCCGGAGTTTGTGTAAAGCAGGCATGTGCTTCATCTGAGACCCCTTCTACAAGTGCCCCCTTTGAGGGAGGGGCAGACTGTGGCATCATGAGAACAGGCCTTCTCAGTGGTGGCTCCCCACCTGTGGAATGCTCTTGCCACTGTTAGCAGCTTTTAGTTGCTAGGTAAAGACGTTCCTGTTTATCCTCGCATTTGGCTCTCATGTGATTTGATGATACCCCAGCCTCTATCGGCGATCAGCTTTTAGCAGAGCGGAGCAGGACCCACCCCTTTTTAAATGTTGTTTCAGGATAAGCACTTTTAGTACTGCCATTTTATATTTCTGATGCTCTTTTAAATGTTGTCGTCTGTATCCTTTTATAACGGAAGTGAGGGACAAATAAATGCAATACATAACTAATGGGTTCAGCTTGATAGATGAAACGATCTCTTCTGTTCTTCCCCTGAACATTCTTGGGGTTATTTAACCCTCTCCCCCCCAGAGCCAATTTGGGGGTGCCTGAGCGGAGGCAGAGAAAGCCCTGTTGTGCTGGCAACACACCTTGTGTGGGCTTTCACTAACAGGACTCATTAGTTGAATCCCGCTCTAAAATAATAAAAATATTTAAAGCATATTCCTAACCTTTGTGGATTAAGGAAAGAGTGGGGGGTTTATTATTATATTATATTACGGGGTGATGATATTCTGGAATGATAGAGTTCAGTCATATGCCTTATGGAAAATGATACGTATTGTATTTTGAATGTGAACCTGAATTATATCGTTTTATAAAAAGCAAGTGTTTTTTTTTTAAACGTTTTACCACGCTGTCCTTTCTCAGCCCCCAAAGGTTCGAGTCATTTGTGGTTGTTCTCGTTTTGGCCTTACAGGTGACAATGTGGCAAGTGTAAGGAAGGAGGAGAGCTTTCTTTGGAGTGAACGTCCTGTGCTTTCACATAAAAACTTGGATGCTGTTGAAGAGACTTAAGAAATCACGTTCCAAGACCTGCAAATTGGGGTGGGGGGGTGAGAGACCACGCTAAGCCACAAAGCTTTTCCACAGAGCAAGACATCTTGGCAGAAAGAGGAGGAGTCAGTCGCCTGCCGGAGATTTGATCGAAACCACGTTCCAGTTTAGAAGCCACGCAGCCAAGAAACCACAAATTGCTGGAAAGGTTTAAAGCGATGCTCGTGAACCATTGTGCGTGAAAGATTGCAAAGTTCTGGAGGAGTCCAGCCAAAGCACAAATTCTAGGAACGTGGTTTTTTTTTTAATGCAAGTTTAAAGGCTAAGCTGCAAAGAATCCCTAGAATGGCAAAATCAGACCATTTCACTGCCCTTCTGGAAAGTATGCAGTGGAAGAGAAGAAGAAAAGGAGGAGGAGGAGTTTGGATTTGATATCCTGCTTTATCACTACCCGAAGGAGTCTCAAAGCAGCTAACATTCTCCTTTCCCTTCCTCCCCCACAACAAACACTCTGTGAGGTGAGTGGGGCTGAGAGACTTCAAAGAAGTGTGACTAGCCCAAGGTCACCCAGCAGCTGCATGTGGAGGAGTGGAGACACGAACCCGGTTCCCCAGATTACGAGTCTACGGCTCTTAACCACTACACCACACTGGCTCTCAGTGTGAGAGAACCTGTTCTGTCAGACCGTCTTTGCTGTTCCTTCTGCAGGGCTTTGCTCTTCCAGTGTGTGAGCCTTGATTTATGTCAGAGAAGCCATGGCGGAGCAGGAACCCTTTTGATAAGAAAAGCTTCGCATACAGTGGGAGAAAGCTTATGAATGCCCAGAGTGGCGAAATACTGTGTTGCCAAATCCTACTACAGTATTATAAAGTTACACTGTCAAGTTGCTTTGAGACTTTTGGGGCAAGAATGGTAATAAATAATATTAACAGTCCATTGCGCTGTGGTCTAAACCACTGAGCCTCTTGGGCTTGCCAATCAGAAGGTCGGCGGTTCGAATCCCTGCGGGGGTGAGCTCCCGTTGCTCAGTCCCAGCTCCTGCCAACCTAGCAGTTCGAAAGCACACCAGTGCAAGTAGATAAATAGGTACCACTCCGGCAGGAAGGTAAACGCCGTTTCCGTGCGCTGCTCTGGTTTCGGTGTTCCGTTGCGCTAGAAATGGCTTAGTCCTGCTGGCCACATGACCCGGAAAAAAACTGTCTGTGGACAAACGCCGGCTCCCTTGGCCTGTAAAGCGAGATGAGCAGCGCAACCCCAGAGTTGTTACGACTGGACTTAACTGTCAGGGGTCCTTTACCTTTTTTTTATAAGAGGGAAACCACAAGTGTGGTTGTATATTCTAGAAGGATTTTGCTTTTGAGGGCCCCTGGCTTCACACAGGATCCCTCTGGATGAAGGACTTGCATTCCTGTTTTTTTCTAGACTACCTGGCAGTATTATAGACACTTGTTCATTCAGAGGTTTATAAGCAGAGGCTGGTTGGTTGCCTATCATGGATGATGCAGCAGAGGTGTTTGTGTGTGGGGAAACTTTTGGCCCTCTGGATGCTGCTGAACTACAACTCCCATCATCCCTGGCCATTGGCTGTGCTTGTTGGTGCAGGTGGGAGTTGTAATTCATCAGCATCTGGAAGGCGAAAGGTTTCCCATGCCTGCTACAGCAGGTGGATTTCCTTTATTGGCATGGCAGGGTCAAATACAGGGTCTTTTGAGGTCCGTTCCAATGCTGTGATTGCAGCATTTGGGACTTTTTAGTTTAGGGGAAATAGGAGTAAGAGACAAGAAGACAGATGTCTATAAAAGTATGCATGGGAAGGAGAAAGTGAGTTGATAAAAGTTTTTCTCCCGTTCCCTCATAGCACTCGAGTGTTGGAAGATTCAGTACTTATTCACACAGCAGCACCTAGTAAAACGATGGAATTTGCTTCTGAAGTGATGGCCGCCATCTTGGATGGCCTTAAATGAGGATTGGACAAATTCTGGGACGGTAAGGCAAACAATGGCTACTGACTGATGGCTATTCTCTGCCTCTGGTTCTGAAGAGCGGTTGCTGGGAACTGGGGGAGGGGAGAGTGGCTGTTGCATTTGGATCCTGGTTGCCAGTTTCCCACAGCCATCTGTTTGGCCACTGTGAGAACAGGATGCTGGCCTAGATGGGCCACTGACCTGATTCAGTCAGCTCTTCTCACATTCTTATGATTCTGTGGCATCATTTGTCGAGAATGAGCCAGAGCCAAATGAAGGTTTGCAGCCAACTACAGAAAGCAGCCAGGAACAGAGAGGCTTAGGTGTTAGTCAGGCGGGGAGAGCCAGCAGTTGCAGACTTCGGCTCTTCCTGACCTTGATGAGCCGGCTGTTAAGGCAGTAGCTGAGAGCAGGCTAGAACATAGCCAAAGCTCGCAGGAAGCACAAATAGGAGCGAATAGATTCAGAGACAGCCTCTCAGAACAAGAAGAGGGTAGGGGTGATCCACTAAGTCCGAGGAGTCGGCAAATGGGAGGGCTGCTAGACAGGAAGCAAAACAAGAGACATAAAGGTCGTAAGTTCAATATCTTTTGTAGACGCCAGAAGGAGTCTTCAGAAGGGTCATCTTGAGTAATGATGCCGGAGGCTTTGTCGGAGCTATCTGTTTGTTTTTGCAATAAATCCTCCTTTTTAATTACCTACGCTTACTGTGTTATCAAGCTGGGAACCTGGACTCCTGACATCATTGCTTGTAAAAATAGCCAACCAGACTCAGGTCCACCAGCGATGCAGTGGCCAAGCTCATGCAGCCAGCATCTTTTTCAGCCGTATGGCATGCAGCATAGATGTGTTCCTTGAGACTGAGAGGAAGACCAGGCTGCTAAGTTGCATGTGAGCGGGCCACTTGTTTGTTTAAACCTGTGGCTGCGAGTTGTATCCAGCGTTAACCTGTTCACTAGTGCAAGGGCACGCTTAATGTTGTGCAAGAGGAATCCGACGCTATAGTTTTGCTAGCGGAAACTCTCTGCACAATCTGGTTTCGGTATCCGTTGCACAAACCAACTACCTTCTTGTGTATTCTGTAGGCTCGAAACATTTTGCCAGTGGAACTGCTATATTGTCAAGAGACTTTTGACTTGTGCTGCATAAGAAGACACAACCCTGTGTGTCCAGCACAGCTGCAGCACATCAAAGAGTGGGCGGGGCGGGGGAGTGAAACAGAGAAAGCACAGAGGAGCATCTCTGGGGATGCAGTCAGTGTGTGCAGGGACTAAAAGAATTTATGCTTCCTTACCCCGGAAATAAAAAGTACAGATACTGGGGTTGCAAAGAACATGCTGGATTTTGCAGCTAAAGTGGCATTTTGTGCCTCAAGGGTGGCCAGAGAAAAAGCGAGTAAAGGTCTCTTTGCTATGTTACACAACTCTGGGGGCAAGAAACAATGTGAATAGAAGTGTAGAGGGTCTCATAAATCCAAATTCTGCATAGGATGCTGTTTTTGCAGTAGGTAAAAAGGCATGTGTCGGCCCAGTTCTCTTATCATTGAGCTTCCATCCGGTCATATCCTGTGTTGTTTTTTTCTTTGTGACCAGACACTGAGGACAAACAAAAAAGGGAGAGTAAAGTGATGGAATGTGACCGTTTTTTGTTTGTTTGTTTGTTTAGCTGCTTTTTTCCTCTTGCTCTTCTTTTTTTTATCCTGGAGACTTACTGGACTTTTAAAACTTACCAATTAAAATCATTTGATGATTGCAAAGATTCCCTGGTTTATAGTATCTGTGGTCCTTTTCCATCAGCCAGTTACAGGATTCCAGTTTAATCAAATGAAAGCATAACTAACTCTTAACTGAACAGGGAACATGTTACGTCAAAGATACCAATGGTTAACAATAAGGTCCGGTACTGGCATATATGCAGTACATGAAGAAAGTAAAAAAGCATTTCTGTGAATTTAAGGAGAACTGGGTCAGGAATAAAAAGCAAATATTCAAAAGAAGTAGTAGACCTGCTCCTCCTCCAAACTCACCAAGATAACAACAACAACAGCCTGCTATCCACTCTGACCCAACAGAACAACGTCCAAGAATAAAATAGATTCTTAGGATTCAAATCACTTCTCCCTTCTCTCAAAGGAAGAGCCAGTGGTATTTGGCAAGACAATAAATGCCTCATCCTTCCCTGACCAACACTCAGATACCATAAGCCCTATTACATTTTCCTAGTGAGCAAAAATTACGTGATGTTCCAGAATTCTGGCCTGAATGGGACAGAAGGACAAAATGCAGGAGGTGGAAGCAGGCAGGGCAGAATCTTCCAGGAGTCTCTTTGGTGCCACTGTTAGAGCTGCTCCCCCCCACATCCAGTTGCCCCATCGTCAGGAAAAATAGAGGACCTGTCTCCAAGTTTCTTTTAAAGTTCTTCTGTGGCAGGGAGAATGGCCCCTTGGGTTCAGGAAAGTTTGGCCCGTATCATTTTAGCTCCCACACCTGGTGGAAACTCTAGCTCACATGGTCCTCAAATGCAAAATGTATGATGATCTCCGCCAACAATACCTCCTAGACGAACTATGTATCCCAAAACAGAAACTGGAGCTAGAGGTTATACCAGGTATGGCCAAACATGGCCCTCCAGATGTTTTGGGACTACAACTCCCATCATCCCTGACTCAGCATAGCTGTCAACCTTCCCCTTTTTTCCCGGGAAATTCCCCTATCAGTACTATAGTCAGGGACCCTGACCACTGGTCCTGTTAGCTAGGGATGATGGGAGTTGTAGTCCCAAAACATCTGGAGGGTCAAGTTTGGAGATGCTTGGGTTATACGCTTCCTATTACAGTGATACCTTGGGTTAAGAACTTAATTCGTTCTGGAGGTCCGTTCTTAACCTGAAACTGTTCTTAACCTGAAGCACCACTTTAGCTAATGGGACCTCCCCTGCCGCTGCGCCGCCAGAGCACGATTTCTGTTCTTATCCTGAAGCAAAGTTCTTAACCTGAAGCGTTATTTCTGGGTTCTTGAGACTGAGAGCCCTGCTTACTTATCTGAACTACATGCTATGAGTTTGTGGGTGCCAGATGCCCCTAAATTCCTGGTTCCAGAACTGCATTTACCACTGAATAGAACATTCCAGGCTAATCAGTCATCACCTGGTGTTTTATCATTCATCTAAGAGCCTGTCAATTCAAACAAAGCACTCACAGGAGCCACCCACTACATGAGAGAGAGAGAGAGCACAATTTTGTTGATATCAAGTGAACATACTTTCTTGCAAAAGTGCATGTAGGATCACACTATAAAATGCGACCTCGTCATGACTCTTCACAATAAAATGCAGACATACTGGAAGTTTTGTTGTCTTCTGTTCATCCAATAGAGGTTTCAGTTCACTAGCTCTTTGTCCTGAAGGACCAACATGGACCCTAAACCTCTGGTGTTATTTGGAGAATAGTTAAGAAACTCAAACTTCTTTTTTTCTTGAATAATACAACAGATAATTTGACAGCCACACAAAGTGTGAATCTCGCTTAAAACAGTAGGGGATACCCACAGATATTTGAGTGCAGGAACGTGCCCTTTTGCATTTAGCATATTGTCTTCAGTAAATTGCCTTAATTGAGAGATTCATATATGTTTGTTTGTTTTAGGGAGCCTTCATGCTGAAACTATTTTGCAAGGCTCATCAGTTTCCAGTTCACAAAAGGTTGATAAATGGACACTGAGATCCAGTGCCGAGGGCCTTCTGGTCCCTCACTGCGAGAAGTTACAGGGAACCAGGCAGAGGGCCTTCTCGGTAGTGGCGCCCGCCTGTGGAATGCTCCCATACAGAGTCAAGGAATATAACTACCTGACATTCAGAAAATACCTGAAGGCAGCCCTTTTCAGGGAAGTTTTTAATGTGTAATATTTTTGTATCTGATTTTTGTTGGAAGCCGCCCAGAGTGGCTGGGGAAATCCAGCCAGATGGGCGGGGTACAAATAATAAATATTATTATTATTATTATTATTATTATTATTATTATTTTATTATTATTTCATGAAATATACTGATGGATGTTGTCAGACCTATTAAACGTGGTAACTTTTCTGCTGTCGCTCCATTCCTCTGAAGTTTCCAGCTTGTCGGGAGACAAGATACCACCACTGCCTCATTCATGGTGCTACACACCCTCCATGATGATGCTGGGGAGGTGGCAGCACAGCTGTGTGTGATGCTGACATCTGTGTGGGGTGTTGTGGGCTCAGTGGATGGGGGAAGTGTATTCCGCTCTGGAGAGGATAAGGAAAGCACAGGAGGATGTTATTGGTGGCTTCCTAGCAGTCATGCAATTCCATTTCTCAAAAATGGATCCTGGGCATAATTACAAAGCATTTCTAAAGAGAAGTCTGCTTTATCTATTCATCTATGTATAGCACCACCAGTGTGTATGGTGGTTTTTGGAGGTCTCTGCCTCCAAGGAAGAGTGGGGGGGGAATTCAACCAACCAATCAGTCAATAAAAACAAGACACCACACAGGAGAACCAGATCATGGAACTAATGCAGCAAGCACATCATGCATTTGATGAACGTTTATGCCACAATAAATGTTAGGCCATCCATGGCCATCTGTGATGGATGCTTTAGCTGAGATTCCTGCATTGCAGGGAGTTGGACTAGAGGACTGTTGGCGTCCCTTCCAACTCTAAGATTCTATGATTCTATGATTCTACGATTCAAAGTGCTGCAAGGGTACTGCAGTTGAATGTGGGGCTATTGTAGCATCGTGACTCGTGGGTGCTTTCTCCTGGAATGCAGTAGCATGCTTTGAGCATAGTATTCTTTGGTAGGGTAAACCAAATCTTTTCAATCTTCACTCAAAAAATTATAATATTTGTGGCCTTCAGTCCACACACCAGTGTTGAAATGGTGATATAATTTTTTTTTATGGAAATGATTTTTTGTTGTTGAAATCTTCCATCTCCCAATACCATTTGTATTTTATGGAGTGCAGTTCAAGAGCAATTTTAAAGGAAAACTGTATCCAGTTGGCAGAGATGATGAGATGATATGATAGATAGATAGATAGATAGATGATAGATGATAGATAGAGATAGAGATATTAAGAATAGGAGTAGTGAGGCATCTAAGCATGTACACCAAGTGTAATGTAGTGTTTGTAATGTTCATTTTAAGGACATTAACTCTGACCCATAGACTTAATCAGAGAACTGACCATCTTTCTAAGACCCAACAGATTCCCCCCCCCATTTACTTCCCAGTTTTAATTTGACTGTGTTTTCTACTTGATTAGAGACTAACCAGAGTCCTAAATATTTGATGACTTTTTATTGCAATCCAAACTCCCACAGTAATAATATGTGCTTGGGGGGCAGCCAGGGGAAATGTCTTGGACCACTGGACTTGGACCATTTTGTCTTGCATTCTGATAGATTGCCGGATTCTTGGATTCGAACCAGCATTTTGGAGACTGAGTTTTCTGTTTTGTGCTGCAATAACAGTGTTTAACATAATAGGGCTTTAATGTGGAGAGTCATATTATGAGAAGTGTTGCTTGAACCTTTGTGCCTGGTTTTCCTTGTGATGCCTTACGACCCAGAATAAGGGTTTGTAAAAATAAAAATTAAAAGGAGAAGGAACGGGGGAAACAAAACTGCTTCCTCCCATGACATAGAGATATAGTTCCTGTATTATTCCCACCCACTACCATTTTTATAGCTAGGAGAATCTTAGAGGAGCTTAGGAGGAATCCCCATTGACCTCAATGGAGTTCACTGTTGAGTAGGCACGATTAGGGCTGCACTGCTAATTAGTTTCACAAATTCTTTAGGAAGGTGCCTGTTTTCTTTAGGATGCAGCGTGATGCAATTAGATGCAAGGGATTCTAGAGGACTATACTGAAGTGCCTTCTCTGCATCCAATGAGAGCACTGCTGGTGATTCTGTGGCAAATGGTGTTGTGGCCATTAGTTGCGCAGGTGGTGGGTTGAATTATTGTGGTGTTGTTGCTTATCTAGACTGCACTGGGATGGGACAGGGTGGCAGTGAGGGAAAGACCACACAGGTTCATGTGTGGGAAGGCTGGATCGCATTAAGATCTTCTGGGTAATATCTGTTAAGTGGCAATATCGGAGAGGGTTTCCCTGGGATTGCTCCCCACCTTTGGAATGCCCTGCCCAGAGAAGAATTATTGGTGTTAGGGCTGGCCCACCCATTGGGTAATATCTGTTAGGTGAGGAAGCAGCCTTTTTCTTATTGTTGATTTTTTTATTTATGATTTTCAGGTTTATGCATTTCACTAATTTTACAATCATTTTAGCATTTCGAAACTTGACTTCCTTCCCCCTCTTTCTGCGGTTCCTTAAATTTATTTTTAATATCTTCTGCATATCCAAATTAACTTAATTTGTTCATTTATTCATCTACTTTAAATATATACTCTTATGAAACTGCAGGTTATTACAATAATCCTGCCAATGTTTTCAATTTATCTGTAAATATTCAATAAACCATTTCCATTCTTTTATAAAAAGTTTGTTATCTTGATTTCTTATTCTTCTGGTAAGTTTCACCATTTCTGCATATTCCATAAGTTTTTGTATCCATTCTTCCTTTGCTGGGACTTCTTCTTTCCATTTTTGGGCAAGTAACATTCTTGCCGCTGTAGTATACACACAAAAACAATTCTCAATATGGCTAACCAAAGACAACCAACCACACCCTAAGCCACCCCCAACCTCTCTCGCCACCGAGAAAATACAAGTGAATAGTAAGAGAACCCATAGAAGTAACGCTGACACAACCCTTCACACACACAAAGTAGAATAATAAAAGCATAACCACCCCACCCCCCCACTCCACTCTCCCTTTTTCTTCTTCTTCTTCTTCTTCTTCTTTTCCTTCTTCTTCTTCTTCTTCTTCTTCCTAATTGTTTAAACCAATTCATGAACCAAGAACTTATACATTGACCACTAATAATGAAACATATGTTGTAGATATTTTTCCACATTTATTATGCTATTTTTGTGATATACAAATGACATGAGAAAACTTGGTATACTTGTTTGTATAACATTGTTCTTGTTTATAAAACCCAATAAAATAAATAAATAAGTTTTTATACAGTTTAGGTAGCTTTGTCCCTATTATTCCCAAAATAAAAGCTTCTGGGTTTTGTTTTGCTTTTTTTACAATTGTTATTTCAAACATCGTTTTCAATTCATTATATATCATTTCCCATTTTATACTTACTAGAAGACCACCACATATGATGAAAAGAACCTTCTTTCTCTTTACATTTCCAACACTTATTTGATATAGATTTATATTAAAAAAATTGCCAACTAACTCAGTGTGAGATGCCTGTCAATCTATCATTTTCATATGATTTTCTTTTAGACAATAACATACTGTAAATTTTATATCCATATTCCACAATCGTTCCCATTGGATGAGGAAGCTGCCTTGGTCAGAGAAAGCCCAAGAAGTGGAACCCCCATGGACACACCACCTGCACTGCAGAAAGGGTGCCGGTTTCTGGCGAGATCTCGCCTTAGGCAGCGAAATGGAAGGTGCCACCCCTGGTTGGCACCATCATGCTGTGCATTCTGGCACCAGCTGCAAACTCAAGAGATTTGCTCAGGGCTTCTCTGCTCATTTACGGCTATGTAATTGGTTAGGCTCATGCATCAGACATCTTGTCTGCAACATTGGTGTATATAAGAATTGTGATTGGACTTAGCGTTTTATTGCTCTCATTATCTTATGATAAAGTTTTATTACATTGCATGTGTTTTTTAGTTGTGGAGCTTTTCTGCTGGGGTTCATTATTGTTTTCCCTAATATGCATTTACTTGTGCGGGCGTTGATTGTTTATTTTTGCTTTCTGCCGGCTTGATTTGATTTAGGATGGTGTGCCGTTAAAATCCATATTATGAATGAGAATAAGTATGTGTTAATAAGATGATGTTAAACATGCGCAAGTAAATAATACGGTACCCTATGCGTTCACAGCCAGGAGATGATGTGAATATAAATAATTGAAGGAGTATGTAACCCAAAAGCTGTTTGAACAAAGATGAGGTGTTTTATTATGGTCGCTCTTTGGGTGCTCCGACTTGGGGTACACGGCCCGCGTTGAGCGGAGTGGAGGATCAGGACTCACACGCAACGTAGAGGTTTGAGGGCTTAGAGTGCTCTGCTCACAGCTTGGTTGCGACTCAGTCATACTATGCGACTCGCTTTGGATGCCTCAGCATGCTGAGCACGCGACACTCTGGCTGCTCGCTGGTCTCTTGGGGTCCTCCTTGGGACGGACTGGCCGGGACATCGCAGGTCCAAATACTCATGGTGGGGCCTCGTGGACGCCCCTCTCGCCTTGTCGCTCCGTTTGGCTGCTCACACGAGCATCATCCCTTCATCTGGCACGTGATATCGTACTCCGAGGCACGTGATGAGCCCGACTAATTAAGTGCGAGAGACGGGGAGCTCGGGGGTACTGGCTCGTGAGCTTTATCCACTTTGACACTGCACTGTTTTGGTAGAGTGGGAGGTCCTCTTTGCCGGGCTTTTCTAGCTTATGGGGGGAGCCACGGGCTGTATACTTGAGAATGAGGGGGAATGTCTACTGTAGGGTGTGTGACACACTTACATTTACGCTGCGAGTGGACTGGCGGTATCGATGACAGGCTTTCTCACATCTGTCCTTCTTCCACTCTGATCACTATCTAGAGACTTTCCTACGCGCGTGGCTCACTCTTGCCACAACTGGTGAGTCATGCTCACCGGCACGCAGGCTCTTTCTCTTCTCTATTGACTGGTCAATGCATCCCCTTGTAGACTCTGGACATCATTGCTATCGGCACGGAGGGTTGGCTGTTTTATACATACCCGGATAGAGCCACTGATGGAACACTTATCCATTTCGGAGTGTGTCGGCTAGTCGAGACCATGTCGCTGTTGGCTTCTGGCATGTGTGTGTGCTTTTCTTCGGGCTGAAGCGTTTTTGGAGGTGGCCTGCAAGCTGTGCCTGTTGAGGGTGTGTCATATTCCTTCTCGGGTCGAGTCTGTCCCTTTATCACGATCGTCAAATTCAGACTGGCGACTGCCAAGAGTGCCGACTCCCACACACTAAAGAAAGGCTCGGTGCCGGAGACCTCGTGACTTGTTTATTTGATAGGTCCGGGCTCAGTATTATGAATGGTTTAGAGGCTGTTTGTTGTTGTCCTTGAGAGTTGAGTGTTTTTCTCTCGTCTTTTTAACAAGGGGAATTGTGAATAATTACCGAGGTGTTTCATGAAAGAAAAGGAAAAGAATATACGGGAACTCCAAAGCCAGCTTTAATGGAAATACTTTATGTTCTGGTGCCATGGTTGATATGTAGGTCTGGTCTGGGGTGATTGGGTTGTTTTTGATTTGTTTTCGTATGGCATGGTGTGGTTGAGATGGCCTCCAGGCCTACCTAAGTGCTGCATTGTATAGCGCGGGCCTTGGTGTCGGGAGCTTGGCATCGCCAGACGTGTTTTGGTGTTTAGGAGGTGCACATACTGTTGGCTCGAGGATGTTTTGAGGTGTGTTGTTAGGGTTATGTTTGTGGTGAGTGAGTCAAATGGCGAGCATGGGGCTGTTGGCAAATGTGGGCGGTTACTTGCCTCGATTTATGACCCGCGGGTGGTCAGGGTATGCCCTTCAGTGGCCGCACCTGCCTCTTCTTTCTTTCGTTTTGACTTGTCTAGCCGTTGTTTTCTAGTTACAGTGGGTAGGTAGGTCTTCCGTTCGTTGTTCTCACTTTGGTGGCATTTTTGTTGCACCCTATAAGCAGGCCCATAAGTTAGATGTTTCAGATTAATTATTCTTTCCTTTGTCTATTTCTATCGAGTCAAGGGCGTTTTGGTTTTGTGTATATATATAGGGTAGTTTGGGCATCTTGCTAGCATCTCTACGATCAAGATCGGTGCGATTCTCGACGAAGATTACCTAAACCTTTCAGCTTTGGGTCTCTCAAGTGTGGCAACTTAGAGTCATGAAGTTTGGCATCCTGTAAACGGTTGACACTTTTTTATTCCCGGTGATCTGGTTTTGGATTTGCAACTTGCTAACGCGGCCGCATTGCTTCTGGTTTGGGCAGCCGTCTATGGAGCTGGGGCATATATCCATTTTCGGCCCCAGAGATGGTAATTGCGAGTTCGGTTTGTTCGACCGCTTTGGCTCAGGGTCGTCTGGTCCTTTTTCCTCTGCCTCCGTCCGGTCTTACGTCCTCACCTTGTCAGATTGTGACGTCTTGTTACCTGGCGGGCGAGCTCCTTGGCTTCACACACCTCCTCGAATCAGCCGCGTGGGGACCATTGATTCTTATGACGCAGCCAAGGAACGTGTCAAAGACGCACCCTTTATGTGCATAAAGACTCTCTCTTGAGTTTGCTGAATTACTTTAAGTCTCATTGTTCCTGGCGGCGGTTTCTGGGAGTACTCCAACTAGGGGGGTGGCGGCTTGTTTTTGCTCAGAATTACTGGGACGGGGGGCTATGTGGGGTAGGCGGCGAGGTGGTTATAACGGCCTTTTGTTGGTGGTTCTGGTGTTGCTGGGTCTTGTGTATGGCCAAGCTCCTGCAAGCCATCTTGGTGAGGCCTTGCCCCCATTCCCGGTAAAATATTTGGGAGCGAATCGCTTGGGCGAGGTTTCGGTCGATTGTGCACTTACAGATGCAGTGTTGCATGGTGGGGCACCCGGATATGTCATCGTTGATTCCGATTATGTCGGGCGTGGCGCATGCTTTATCCTGGGCGTGGCCAAACCCCGCTCTTTCCCGGATGGTACTTTTTTTTTCTATCAATTCTCAAGTATTGGATCTAGCCGCGCTCTTATGTTACGGTGGGGCTTGTCGTCAGTAACCTTTCAGTGGTTAGTTTTATTTTGGCTTCGCTAATACTTTTTTATCTTACATTTGTATTTTATGGGGGGGCATCGGTCTGTCGCCTTTTCTGGTTCGGTTATAATCTCGGGGTGTTACGTCTCCTTCCCTTTAGTCGAGTACACCCACCAACCGGATCGCCGGGAGGGGGTGTATTTGGGGGTCGTGCGCTTTGCGTAGGGCAGGAAATTGGGACAGCACGGGCGGCCCCGGAGGGGTGCCTGCTGTAAAGTGCTTTGTTGCCCCTGGCTGTTCCTTGTGGGGTGTCGCGTGGGTCTGCGGGCTGGTTTGTGTGTCCAAGGAGGCGCGGCTTTCCGCGTTAAGCTCCTGACCTAAGGCCGGAGACGTTGGGTTTTAAGCCTGCTGTGTTTCTTGGTGTGTTTGGGTTGCTTGGTTCTTCTGGTTTTCTCCTCCTGTTTTGCGGCACGCGAACAGGGTCCTGCGGGTGGGCTTTCCTGGTTGAATGGGTCGGTCTCACATGGGTGTGCCTGTACTCGCACGGTTCTGCAGCGCCGGGCTTTGCGTCTTCTCGTGTGGCGGGCGAAGGCGACGCTCTGGGTGTGGGATGTGTCGGAGGCTTTGTGCGAGAGGCATTGTGCACGGTCTCGTGCCTGGTTGGTCTGTCGCTGGCCCGGGGCTTTGCCTTCCATCGCGCGCCCCTGGCTGGCGGGTCCGGGTCCCGGAGCGGCGGGAGGTGGTAAGAGCTCCCCTCTCGGGGCCCGACCGGAGTGGGAACTGACGCGCCCCAGCCTTTTGTCAAGCTCTCCCCGGGATAGGCGGGAGTGGGGTGGTGCGAGGAGGCTCGGGCGGGAACCCGTAGATCCCGGGTGAGTGAGATAGATTCCAAGAAGCGCGGCGGGCAGCGCGATCTGCTATGAAAGTTGCGGGTGGCGCTGGGGATGCGCGAGCGCGCGCTTCAAAGGAACGCGGCAAAGGATGGAATTGGCACGCGTTGCGCGCGGAGGAGAGGGGCACAGAAGAGCAAAGGAGATTGTTTTCTTTTGTGATTATTTTCACGCTAGAGGGGTAGGGTGTGAACTCTCTAATGATAAGCAATAGCTCCGACTGCAGGGGGAGAAAGGGAGGTTGCACGACATGATTTGACGCCCATTGGTAATCCAGGTCACATTTCAACCTTTGGCATCGCAGCAGGGGATGCGATCCAGGAGGAGAAAGGTTCTCCATGGCTACTACTAGCCAAGAGGGCTATGTTGCACAACCAGTGTTGGAGGCAGTATGCTCTGCCACCGAACACCAATTTTTGGGAATCACACGTGGGGAGAGCAAGGGTGCAGCAGTCAGGTTTTACTTAAGGGTTTGCACAGGCATCTGGTTAAGTAGATAGATGGGTGGGTAGTTTGCCGACAAAGGTCCGTATAGTTAAAGCTATGGTTTTCCAAGTGATGTATGGAAGTGAGAGCTGGACCGTAAAGAAGGCTGATCCCCGAAGAAATTATGCTTTTGTTATGGTGTTGGAGGAGACTCTTGAGAGTCCCATGGACTGCAAGATCAAACTTATCCATCCTTAAAGAAATCAGCCCTGGTGCTCTGAGGACAGATCCTGGTTGAGGCTCCAGTACTTCCACCTCATGAGAAGACTCCTGGAAAAGACCCGATGTTGGGAAAGATGGAGGCACAAGGAGAAGGGATGACAGAGGATGAGATGGTTGGACAGTGTTCTCGAAGTGACTAGCATGAGTTTGGCCAAACTGCGGGAGGCAGTGAAAGATAGGCGTGCCTGGCATGCTCTGGTCCATGGGTCACGAAGAGTCGGACACGACTGAACAACGGGACAACTACAAAGTTTGCAGCAGATCAGGATGGGTTTCTGACACCCCACTGTTCAGTAACAGTAGCAACAAAATAACTCTCCCCACCAAAATTAGGCTGCTGAAATGAAAAAGCAAAGCAGGAGATAACTGTGTGAAGAGTGCGGGCAAAATTCAGCTTTGGTACTGAGAATTAATTCCTAGGCTCAGAATGTACTCAGAGATACCCCTGTTCTTTAATTCGAAGAATGTGTTAGAATTATATATTCTAGTAGCTCTGGTTGATAGATGCAGTTGGTTGTTTGTTTTTTGTTCTTCTTGAATTCCTGGAGGGATGGGGGATTATTTATTGTGGTCTTCCTTGTTCGATAGGAGGTTTTCTTCAGGTGACAGAGTGGAGAGGGGAAAGTGTGAACAGGTGAAAACATAAGGTGTGAGAGTCGGGGTTGTTGGAAGATGATTCGAAAATGGGAAGCTAGTCTGGAATCCTTGTGTTTTGCCTTCCGAAGGTTTGGGAAGTGAATCTGCAAGTTCTAAAGGGGATGTCAAGGAAACAGCATTGTGCCCTGACTCGGGAAAGTGTCGGACCTCGGCCCTCAATGCGCATCAGAGAGTCCACACGGGTGAGAAGCCCTACAAGTGTGCCGAGTGTGGGAAGAGCTTCAGTAAGAGTTCGCACCTCATTGCTCATCAGAGAATCCACACAGGCGAAAGGCCGTACACCTGTATGACTTGTGGGAAAAGCTTCAACCACTCCTCACATGTCATTACCCACCAGAGAACCCACACAGGGGAGAAACTCTATAAATGCCTCGAGTGTGGGAAAAGCTTCCGGTACAGCTCCGACCTCATCAGGCACCAGATCGAGCACGCGGGAGAAAAACCTTACCAGTGCTCCGACTGTGGGAAGTGTTTCAACCGGAGCTCAAACCTCCTTATTCACCAGAGAATACACACGGGAGAGAAACCCTACAAGTGCCTCGAGTGCGGAAGGAGCTTCAGCTACAGCTCCGTCCTCATCAAGCACCAAAAAGTACACACCTCCGAGAAGCCTTATAAATGTCCTGACTGCGGGGAAGGTTTTCACGTGAACGCAAGTCTCCTTACACACCGGAGAGTTCACACGGGAGAGAAACACTACTCGTGCTCACAGTGTGGGAAAAGTTTCCGATGGATCTCGCACCTTACCAGGCATCAGAAGATCCACACAGCAGCGAAACCTGTTTAAACGCTCAAAATACTGGGAAATCATCCGCTGTGTGCTCAGATCTTAAGTTGGAGTATACTTTCGTTTAGTGTATTCTTCCATATTATTCCATACCGTTCCATTGATCTCTTGTCTCATTTTACAATGAAAGCCACTTGGGGGAAGGAATCTTTCCATATTATTCTTTTGTATTTGTTTGTGTGTGTGTACACACACACACATGTATGAATATATCACTGTATCAGTAATAAAATACTTAAATCCAACAGCTGACTTTTGATGGCTCAAGATAAGCCTGGGTGAACCGTATTTGTATTTATTTATTTATTTGAAAACATTGTTTGTATTTTATATTTGTTACCTTCCTGAGCCGAAGAGACTGACTCAAATAAATACCATAGGTGCTACCTCCTCCTCCTTCTCCTCTGTGTGCGTCCTGGTGCCCTTCTGCTTAACAAATAAGAACTGCAAGGTAAGGGAAATAGGATGCAACTCTGGAATGTCTTTTGTAAGTCTCCCATTGCAAGACCTCTTCCCAAATCTTTGGAGAGTTGCTCAGAGAGCTCTCCGGGTTTGGCCTTCCACAGGCCTGCTTTCTGAAATCCTTCAATGGCAAATGCCAGAGACCTACATTGGTTCCCAGTACGTTTCTGAGTATATTTCAAAGTGTTGGTGCTGACTTTAAAACCCTAAACGGCCTCGGCCCAGTATACCTGAAGCGTCTCCACCCCCATTGTTCAGCCCAGACACTGAGGTCCAGTTCTGAGGGCCTTTTGGCGGTTCACTCCCTGCGAGAAGTAAAGCTACAGGGAATCAGGCAGAGGGCCTTCTTGGTAGTGGCACCCGTCCTGTGGAATGCCCTCTCATCAGATGTCAAGGAGATGAGCAACTATGTAACCTTTAGAAGGCATCTGAAGGCAGCCCTGTATAGGGAAGTTTCTAATGTTTAATGCTTTATTATGCTTTTATATATGTTGGAATCCTCCCAGGGTGGCAACCCAGTCAGATGGGTGGGGTGAAATACTACAAAAACAAATTACTACTACTACTACTACTACTACTACTACCACCATTAAGGCAGAGAGTTGCTCCATGCAGGGCACCCTTCTCTTTGCAACTCCCTTGTCAGATCCTGGCTTTTTCAACCTTTCTGTGTTGCTAAACACATATGGCAGGGCTGGTGGCCTTTTTTGTCCTCAAGGCCAAATACAGCAGTGGGTGGGTCCATGGGGAGCACAAGCAGCCAGTGGGCATTGGTGGGTCCAGTGATTGGGCGTGGCTTGGTTCCACTCTTGCCTGTTGCCTCAAGCAACACACTATCTTGGGCCAAACCCGCACTCGACATGAATCATCTCATCTTGAAACGCTGCCAAGGAAGAATGCGAATTCTAGCACACATATGTATGGGCAGTTACAGGTAGGTAGCCGTGTTGGTCTGCCATAGTCAAAACAAAATAATAAAAAAAAATCCTTCCAGTAGCACCTTAGAGACCAACTGAGTTTGTTCTTGGTATGAGCTTTCGTGTGCGTGCACACTTCTTCAGATACAGACCCTAGTGAGAGAGTGAGGAGGGGTATTACTCAGAAGGGTGGTGGGAATGGGTGATTGGCTGATGGGTGTGGAAAACCTGTTGATGACTGTTAACGACTGCAATTAGTCCTAAAGGAAAAAGCAAGGGGTGAGATGGCTAAAGATAGCTTTGTCATGTATAATGAGATAAGAATGTATGGGCAATAAGTCTTATGAGTTCTGCAAATCTAGACAGGAGTTAAGCGCAGTGGTCAGGTTGCAAGCAAGCAATGCCTCTTCTGCATACTTTCAGTCAGGGCGGGATTTAGGTTTGATGAGGCCCTAAGCTACTGAAGGTAATGGGGCCCTTTATATGTCCAGCTGTCCTTTGTCAACAACAAATTGTCGCTGTTTTTTTGTGTTGAATATATGCTATATGGTAATTTATGGACCTAATAGGTATCTAAAGCCATTTGCACATAACAAAATATGTATTTTATCAAAGTAATTGTTGAACTGAAATACAATTAGGAAGAAGTATATTAATAGTGAACTTCTTTGGGGGGGGGTCCAACAGAGTGGGGCCCTAAGCTATAGCTTGTTTAGCTTATACATAAATCCGGCACTGATTTCAGTGTGCATATAAGAAAATTACGCTTTTGAATAGTCCCTACAGCATTATTCTTTTAAACCTCCCTGCGATAATAGTAAACCCGCACTACAAGCAAATGACTGGCAGGAAGGCTTTCCCCCTGAAGCACTGGCTTTCTGCTTGCGAGGAGCTTTCAGCTTTCAGAAATGTAATTCGCAAGGGACGCAACGTGCGTGTTTGGTCCTTCCCTCCCTGTTTAAATACTGAGCTGGTTAAATTATATTTTTTGGAAAAAAAGAAAGGAAAAGCTGGCGATCTCCTTTAAAAAGTCTCTGAACTGAGTGCCAAAATCGGATGTTTTCCGGTCTCGCGCCGTGCCAGCAGAGGGCTCTTGCTCGTTGATCCCGGGGAAAGTCGCTGCTCTTTTTCCACCCCCGCCCCCCAGCTCCGATCAGCTGGTTTGGGAGGGCGGGCGAACTTCCTGGAGTATCAACAGAGCGGCCGCCATCGTCAATGCCGCGGCTGCGGCCAGCGGAGAGCCGCGAGGCCGAGCCCGCTTCCTCGGCGGACCGGAGGGAAGACTGCCTCGGAGGACGCGCCGGGCTTGGCGAACGCTGCGAGCTGGAAACTGCTCAGGTGAACGAGCGGCGGCGGCAGCGGGGGGGAATCCGTGGGCGGAGGGCAAGGAAGCGACTTGCTCTACACCAAGCAGGTGAAGCTTTGAACCGGACCACCCACCCGACCCACTTCCAGGGTGTCCGGCACTGCGCCCAGTTAAAATCAACGTTTTCCAATACCAATAAGTCCAGAGTTGCTTGTTGTTAACTGTGTGAATTGACATACCCCCCCTCAAGACGCCCCCCCCCCGGGAATGTATATTTAACTTGGCATATGCTGAATAAAATTCTACTGGACTTTGCTAGGAATTCTGAAAAGAAGACACACACACACACACACATTCATTCATTCTTTTCATACATGTGTATATGTGTGTGAACAAAATAAAAAAATTAAAAAAAATCCTTCCAGTAGCACCTTAGAGACCAACTAAGTTTGTTTTTTGTCAAAACAAAACAAAAAATAAAAAAAAATCATTCCAGTAGCACCTTAGAGACCAACTAAGTTTGTTTTTGGTATGAGCTTTCGTGTGCATGCACACTTAAAAAAAATTCCTTCCAGTAGCACCTTAGAGACCAACTAAGTTTGTTATTGGTATGAGCTTTCGTGTGCATGCACACTTATCTGAAGAAGTGTGCATGCACACACGAAAGCTCATACCAAGAACAAACTTAGTTGGTCTCTAAGGTGCTACTGGAAGGAATTTTTTTATTTTTTATTTTGTTTCAACTACAGCAGACCAACACGGCTACCTACCTGTAACTAGAAATATGTGTGTGAGTGTATGTATATTTTATTATTATTTATTAAATTTGTATACCGCTGGTCTCGGGGTGGTTCGCAACATAAAAACACAACATAAAAACATGAAATACATAATAAAAATCAGAACAACCCAATAACCCCCCCTCCCCAACACAACAACAACTCAAATGAAATTGTATGGCAGTGGGGTCTGGCCACTCTTGAAACAGTTACGTTTTTTAATTTCTTCAGGTCCATAGCAGCAGGCATGGATCAAGATCTCTCCAGACACCCTGTGGAGACCTGCAAGGAATTGTCTGCCAATTGCAGATGCATCACATATCTCCTTCACTAGATGTTTGAAGGATTGCGCATGCCTTCTTCATTTTCTAAGCGTCTTCAGCGTAATAAATACTGATCCCACGCAGATCCGTCTACAGTGCTCCATAAAATGTGAAGCTTCCTCCAGGAACCAAGACTGGCTCAGTGACAGTGCTATTTTTCTAGAACTTCTCCCTTGTCCTCTTAGAATGGCAATGGCACCCACCGGAGAGGTGCCAGAGCTGAGTTCTGGCTAAAAAAATCCCTGCACAGTGCCTAGGGAAGGGATGGGGAACTACCTGAAGCTATCCAGGTGTTGTTGGACTCTAACTCCCATCAGCCCCAGCCAACGTGGTCAACAGTCAGGGATGATGGGAGTTGTAGTTCATCAACAACTGGAGGGCCACAGGTTCTCCATCCCTGACCGGGAGTATTAAGGATGATGCAGATGTGGCTGTTGTTCAGGTTCAGAGGTGCTGTGCCACTGAATACCCCCCTTTTTTTTGAAGCGGCAGGAAGAGAGGGGGCTATTGGCTCCAAGCCTTCCTTGGTTTACTGAGGGATCTCTTTTTTTACCACTCTGGGAGACAAGAATGTTGAGCTAGATGACCCTTTTATCTGATGCAACAAAACTGCTCTTTTGGGATGAGTGGGGAAATAATGTGTATGTTTGTGAGGAATGCTTTCAGCTCTTTCCTCTAGGACTGTGTACCCACCCACTCTGCTGCTGCTTTTAAGTCTTTAAATAGTCAGAAAATCCAGCCACAGAACTGCATAACATGAGTAGTTGAGCTCCCTAAAATCCAATTTACCTAGAAGTAAACACACACACACAATGCTAGGTTTGATGACCTCTTAGAGGTGTCATTTGCAGTTTTAAGTGGTATACAAATCTGGTTAAATAAACAAAGTAACATAAAAATGGAAGAACTGCCATTGGTTACTACCATTACCGCATACTCAACTCGACGTTTTTAATACCTGGAGTTAAGCATTGGACTCATGTAATTTTTGATGATACTTTGGGCTGTATTCGGTTAGCAATGTCACTCGAAACCTCTGATTGGGTTGGCATCTAGATACCCAAATAAGTTGTTTATTGTGTGCAATGTACATTATCAGTGCAGCCAGGCAAGGCTGGTGAGCTTGTGGTAAATACTTGCGTGTGTTATACAGTACTTCTGCTCTCTCCACAATCCATGGCATTTGTCTATGCTCCACACCTTTCACCCGCACTGATGTATTTATTTATTTTGTTGTTGTTTGTTGTTGTTATGCTGCCCTATACCAATAGATGTCAGGGCAGTTCACAGCACAGAATTTAGAAAATGCTTCCCTCTCACTCAATATCAGAACGGTGTACAGCAACTTTTTTAAAAAAAAGTTGAAAGCAGCATAACCCTGTAAACAAAGTTTTACTGGTTTAAAAATGTGGGGAAGCGGGTGGAGATCTGGGCCTCAGTGGTGTTTGATCTGCCTTGACTACTTTCTAAAAGTCCCCGGAGAAGAGATGTTGGAGCAGGAACTGAAAAACCTGGACTGTTTCTGGTTTTGAGCTCTGTTTGTCTCAACAGGCGATGGGATGGCGGCTGAGCTGAAGGAACAGAGATGCGTGAAGGAAGAGCCCGGAACGACGGCGGTGCTGGCGGGCGGCTCGGGAGAGATGGTCTCCCGCAACTGCAAGCGGGAGAGAGAGAACGGGGGCCGAGACTTGCCAGAGAAGCGAGAGAGAGCTCCCTCCGGGAAAAGCCGAGAAGGAGTTGCTCTGCCAGGCTTCGGGAATCTTGACCAAATAGTGATCCAGCAGCTGATCCACATTGGAGGAGGAGGGAGGAGGCGCAGCAAGCAGGGGGGGAACTTCCGGCAGGCCGCGGGCCTCGGCAAGCCTTCGATCGTCTGCCTGGGAGAGAAGCCGTACCTGTGCATTGTCTGCGAGAAAACCTTCCGCAACCACTCGGGCCTCATGGTGCACCAGCGGATCCACACGGGGGAGAAGCCCTACAAATGCCCCGACTGCGAGAAGAGCTTCAATCAACGCTCGCACCTGACCTCCCACCGCGGCACCCACACAGGAGAAAAGCCCTTCAAGTGCTTCGACTGCGGCAAGAGCTTCAGCTATAACTCGGGCCTGGTGATCCACCAGCGCATCCACACGGGGGAGAAGCCGTACCAGTGCCCCGGGTGCGAGAAGAGCTTCAGCCAGAAATCCCACCTGCTGTCGCACCAGAGGACCCACGTCGGGGAGAAGTCCTTCAAGTGCCTCGACTGCGGGAAGAGCTTCAGCTACAACTCGGGCCTCGTCATCCACCAGCGCATCCACACCGGGGAGAAGCCTTACAAATGCTCGGACTGCGGGAAGAGCTTCAACCAGCGGTCGCACCTCATCTCGCACCGGGGTGTCCACACGGGACGGAAGCCGTACTCGTGCCGGGATTGCGGGAAGAGCTTCAGCTTCAACTCGGGCCTCGTCATACACCAGCGGCTGCACACGGGGGAGAAGCCTTACAAGTGCTCCGACTGCGGGAAGAGTTTCAATCAGAAATCGCACCTTATTTCACACCAGAGAGTCCACGGCGGGCAAAAGCTCTGACTTGCTGGCAGCAGATACCATATATTTCCGTGTACAACACCTCCCCATGTATAAGACCCCCCCCTATTTTGGGAGACTACATTTTAAGAAAATGGGGGGAGATGGCCCAGGGTTGTTGAGCTTTTTTTGGGGGGGGGATGCAGAAAACCACTGAGAAAAAATGCTGAGAATCATGTGCATCGCCAAAGCTAACAAGCGCCTGCCCGTTCGCCACCAGCAGCCAGCAGTCGCCTGCCCAATTGTCGCAGCAGAAGCCAATCCAAAACACCCCTTGCGGCAGCCACCAATCACCCACCCAACTGACGCAGCAACAGCCAATCCGAAGCAGCTCTTGCCGCAGACACCAATCACCCACCCAATCACCGGTGACAAGCTGCTGCTCGCAGCTGAAACAAATCACCAGTTCCCCCTCTGCACTATCCATGTATAAGACAAACCCTGGTTTTTAACATTCTTTTTGAGTAAAAAAAACCCTCGTCTTATACACAGAAAAGTACGGTATGCCTGTTATTTAGCTGTGGTTCCTGCATTGCGGGTGGCGGGAGTAGATAGTGGTTTGGGTCTTTTTTCCAGCTCTACAGTTCTATAGACTATAATTCCACCTTTAGAAAGGATCTAGAACAGGGTTTCCCAATCTTGTGTCTAGCAGTTTTTGGACTACGGTTCCCATCATCCCTGACCCCTGGTCCTGCTAGCTGGGGATGATGGGAGTTGTAGTCCAAAAACAGCTGGAGACCCGCGTTTGGGAAACCCTGATCTAGAACAGTGGTCTCTAAGCAGTAGCTTGCAGGTATTGACACACCGCCAGTATTTGTCAAAGTGTGTGCCTCGTAGCAATGGGCATGGTTTTATTATAATTTTGAAGGTGAGTTTATACAGGTGTGTATAAACTGCACACTTGATGAGAGCTGCCTTTCTTTTTGCTACAGATCAACAGCAGTGCACTGAGAAGGAGGAGTGAAGGAGAGAGAGAGAAATCTAGGCATTCAACAAGAAGATAGTTACTGCAGAAACCCAGTATTAAAAACCCAACATTAATCTCCCCCCCCACACACTTTTCTGAGGTGGAAAAACCCTTAGACTTAAAGTTAAAGGATTTATTGATCAACTGCTATAGGAAAGTATTTAAAACCGCCTGTTAAGCATTTCATATTGTCTTGTCAGGGTATGCTTCTTAGTTGGTGTGGAATCTATAGCCTTTTTCAGAAAGTTGTATCAGTGTAGGGAGGAGAGTGAATCTTACTCGCTGGCTCTGTTTGCCATGCCTGTAAAAGAGATCCTACCTGTGCACAGCTGTATGTGAGTAGATCCCCTTTTCAGATGTTACACTGAATGCAGGGCTGATGAGCCAGTGAAGTGTGCAATGTCACAAGGCACATTCCCTCTCTCTTTTTACCTGTTCAGCCGGCAAGTGGAGGCAACTTCGGGAAGAGGGCTTCTTAAGTGAAAAATATATAGTCAGATGTGATGTTGGATCCTCTAGATTGGATTACTGCAATGTACTCCGCATGGGGCTGCCTCATGGGGCTGGCTGCAGCAGCCAAGCTTGTGACTAGGGGCCCTGTTTCTTTAGAGCATATAACTACATTGTTGTTCAGTTACCGGTTTGTTTGTGAGTGCAACTCAATAGTGTTGGTTACTCTACAAATGCCATTAAAAATCATTTGGGACCAAAAAAAAACCTGAAGGGCCATCTGCCACCTGAGCCCACCCACCCATTGTAGTTGCCCTCAGATGCTCTGCTTCTTGTCCCATCTCTGACTGGCTGGCACATGAAGCAAGGCCTTTTTGGTTCTGGCACCTAGTTTGTAGAACTCCTCACCAAAAAGGCCCTGTTGGTCCCCCTCCTTCTTAGTCTCTCGACATTTTTACAAAAGGAAAACAATTTGTACCACTGTGCTTTTTAATACCAGGCTTTTGTTTTTGTATAGTTTTTTTTTATTATTTGCAGGTTGTAGTTTGTGTTAACTGATGCTGTGAACTGCCCCGATGCCCATGTGAAGAACCGAAAGCCGGGGGGAAGTAACTATTTTAATAAATAAAACAGTATTTATCTATATTTTGTTATAAGAGACTGTTCCAACTTAACCGGGGGGAAACCCAACATCTATATACAGCATGTTGCTGTATACACATTTACTAGTGCGTATTACAGTACTGTGGTCTCTCAAGTTGGTTCATTATAATATATAAACTCTATTCGGAAGTGTCTCTTGCACTTTGGGCAAACTTGGGAGGTTGGGAGCAGGGCTGTGCTGATGAGCCCTACCCGTGGGGCCCACTTGCAAAGTACAAAGAAGTTCAAGCAGGCAGCCTTTGCCTGCGTGAACAAAGGGGGCTACACTATCAGGAATCCTAGTTGTGCAGGATTCCTGATTGCATGGAAGCCCGTGTGTATGTTTGTGAAGGCTGCCTCTCTGCACGTTTGCACTGTCCCTCCAGATGGCAGCAGGTGGGACATACCAACTTATTAACGGAGGACAGGGCTGGCTGATGGTTCCCCTCTCTCTTTCTCGCATTTGTCCAACTTCTGAATAGGGCTATGAACACTTACATTTCTGTATAGACACTGCGTGTAATCACCCTGCCTGCTTGCAATAAATGGAGTTTGTGCAATGACCAATGACCTTATTTTGTATTCTATTTTCACAATAGATATTGGTTGCATCCTCAGATTTCCCCCACTCCCCACTTCTGCTACCAGGCAAAACTTCATGAAGGCAGCATCTCATGGATGTGTGAAGGAACCATCAAAGATCCAACAGCACAAGCAGAATTTTGGAGATTGCTTCCCGTTGCCTCATGTTAGATTTTTTCCAGAAGGACAGATCATAAAAAGAGCCCTGTTGATACAGGACAAAGGCCCGTCTGGTCTACGTACATAGCGTTGTTATTTTGTCATTGAAAGTTAAGAGCGTTACTACTAGCGATATATTGCCATTTCTTCTGTCTACATATATAGGGGTGTTTAAAAAGAGAGTCGTAGTGATCCCATAGCTAAAAGTGGAAGCTGGTAAATGTGTCTTCTTTTTAGCAAAATATGGTAACCTTATCTGCCAGAGCCTTCTTGGTTTGTTTGTTTGAAATTTATTTGGTTTTTCAAATTAAAATTTTACAGTCACATGTCCAACTTAAAAACAAAATTCCAAGGAATCTCTGGACTTCCCTCCTCTCCTTTGTGGGTCCTATTGTTAATCATTTCCTCTTGCACCTTTTATGATAATCGAAAACCTTTTACCCCTCCATTGTGTCCAAAATTCACCATCAAACTGCGAGTGATATTCCAATTCTACTAACGACTTTAACTGTTTACAATGGTTTTTAAGATACGTTATACATTTCCCCCATTCCTTATTAAATTTTTGGTCCTCCTAATCTCTGATTCTTGCAGTCATTTTGGCCATTTCGGCATAATCCATCGACTTGATCTGCCATTCTTCTCTGGTAGGGACTTTTATCTTCATTCCATCTCTGGGCCAATAATATCTGCGCAGCCGCCCGTGGTCGCACGTATAAATAGCCTTATCTGCTCCCTTGGGATTTCGGCACCTAGAATTCCTGAGCCTTCTTGTTACTGTATTTAGAAAGGAAAATGTCTCGGATCCTTCCTGGTGACGCCACCAGAGGGAGCTCAGGAGCCGGGGAAAGGAGCGGCGGAAGTGGCTGCCCCGCTTTCCTCTTTCGTCGTCTTCGCCAGCACTGCGCTTCCGGGGTCAAGAGCGGGTGTATGATGCGGAGTTTCCTCAGGTGCCTCCCCAGCCTGGGATGACGCTCCCTTGGTTCTTGTTCGTCCTGCGCATGCTCAGAGGAGGAAGCGTCTACCGCTGGACCCAGAAGGATGGAGATGGCGTCCTTAACTCCCGGAGGAATGGGAGCAACTGCAGCCGGCTTGAAAGTGAGCGAACTCCCCCAAAGAGTTCAGGAAATCACCCCCCACCCCGCGGTTGTTTAGCAGAGCATGTGCGGATGCGGATATATGAATCATACAAACAGGCGGCAGGCAGAAAACCAACAGGCGAAGCTTTCCTACCACCTTTTCCTCCTCACTTTCCCACTCGTCCCCCCAGCTTATTTTTTTTCGAAGGGGAGGGGTTGACCACTTTCCCTTAAAAAAAGGCTTCTGCGGCTTTCCACAGCTGCACAATGCTTATGGAAACTTGGTGGCCTTCTGCTCATTTCCATGCAGGAAAGCCGCTGCACCTGTTGAATGCCCGCCTGCCAAGCAGCTGTTAATGGCACAGGGCTGGGGGGCGTGCGTGCGTGGATTCGATCTTTCGGAGCATTGTTGGAAGGGGGACTGTGTTCTCTCTTCTTTTTTTTGTAAAGGTAAAGGTAAAGGGACCCCTGACCATTAGGTCCAGTCGTGTCCGACCCCGGGTGTTGCAGCGCTCATCTCTCATTAATGGCAGAGGGAGCCGGCGTACAGCTTCTGGGTCATGTGGCCAGCATGATTAAGCCGCTTCTGGCGAACCAGAGCAGCGCACGGAAACGCTGTTTACCTTCCCGCCAGAGCGGTACCTATTTATCTACTTGCACTTTGACGTGCTTTCAAACTGCTAGGTGGGCAGTTTTGTATACGTATATTAAATTTTCTGTTTTACAATTTAAAGTACAGTGCTCATATTTACATCCTTAAGATATCAATGACTTCCCTTCTCTTTCCATGGTTCATTTTACATATCATAAATCCCTGCATGTTTTACAGAAACTATACCATTCAGTATTCCATTATGACATCCATCATAACTTATTTACACTGTTGAATTCAAATTCAACAGGGGGTTGTGTTCTAACATTCTGGTTGCGTTCAAGCCGAGGGCCCATCTTGCCCAGCATCTGGTTCTCACAGTGGCCTTATGGGAAACTCTCAAGCAGGTTTTTGGTGCAACAGTCATAGAATTGTAGAGTTGAAAGGGACTCC
The DNA here is from genome assembly GCA_900245905.1 of Lacerta viridis. Taxonomy (NCBI): domain Eukaryota; kingdom Metazoa; phylum Chordata; class Lepidosauria; order Squamata; family Lacertidae; genus Lacerta; species Lacerta viridis. Next base: position 90,062 of record OFHU01000131.1, read on the forward strand.
CTTCCAACCTCCTGCAATGAAGGATGAGGCCCGTGGGGCTGTTGCTATCACAGCCTTTGGCAGAGAGCCGGCAGAGCCATCTGGAAGGAACTCCATTCCAGGGTCGCCTTCTCTTTGCCGCAGGTGATGTTTGAGGACGTGGCTGTATATTTCTCCCTGGCCGAGTGGGCGGAGCTAGCCAAATGGCAGAAGGACCTCTACCAGGCTGTGATGGTGGACAACTATGAAGCTGTCACCTCTCTGGGTAAGGATCTCCCTTGCTTGGGTGTGTGTGTGTGTGTGTGTGTGTGTCCTGTGGTGTTCCAGAGAGTCTGGAAGCAGCAGAGAAATAATGCTGGCTTAGAGGTGTCAAGGTTTGCAGAGGGGAGAGACCTCTTTGTTGAACTGACCTCGGAGGCAAATGCAAGATTTTGCAATCTGCAAATTGTAGTACAGGCACCAGTCTGAAACGTTTTGTTTCAACCAGAATTTCCTCAACTTGGTGCCTGCATAAGAGCATCAGAAGAGTTTGTGCCGCTGGATAAGGCCAAAGGGGCCCCATCTAGCCCGCCATCCTGTTATCACCAGATGCCCCAATGGGATGCCTGCAAGCAGTGCAACAGCAGCAACTCTCCCCATATGCAATTTTACTTATTTGCATTTACATATTTCCCTTCTTTTTCTCCAAGGAGCTCAAGGTGGCCATGTGGTTCTCCTCACAACAACACTGCAATGCAGGCTAGGTTGAGAGGCAGCTGCTGCCTCTAGGTCACGCAGTGAGCCCCCTGGCCGAGGGGGAACCCAAACCTCAGCCTTCCAGGTCCTAGTCCAGCACCCTAACCACTCGTACACCACACTGGCTCTCAATTCCCTGCAACCCATATTCAAAAGCATTGCTGCCTCCGAGTGTGGAGGAGTAACATAGCCATCATAGCCAAGAGCCATAGATAACCCTTTTCATTAATTTGTCTATTAATTTGTTGCAATCTCTGGCCAACCCAATCCATGCACCCTGCCAGCCCTTCTCGAATCCCAGGAAAACGCAGCTAGTGTGTTTGTGGTTCGCTGCTGCTTCTCCCTTAACCCAACCACGAAAGGGAAACAAAAGCAGGCATCTCTGGCGATCGGCTTCCTGGCTGGATGTGTGAGTGAGTAGCAGTGCCCCTTCTCTTCCCTCCCTCCCGCCTTGCCTCCAGCAGCAGCACCCCCCCCCCCAACCAGCATAGTTGCCACCCCACTGAATCAGCCCAGCCTGCATCCTTGGCTTAGTCTGAGTTCTTACAAACGCGTAACGGATATTACTATTTATCATTTATTTTATGAACCTCTTTCCACGTGCATCTCAAGGCAGTTTACAAATAAGTCATAGAAACCAGCTGGAAGTTGTTTTCAAAATGATACAAAATAACCCCTCCTGAAAGTAAGAGACTTTGTCGCTAGAGCTGGAAAAGCATGGGGCGGGAATCTTCAGATGTTTCAGGAAAGTGCAGCTAGGAGGTGCCTGTCAACATCTCAAGGGGGATGCTGTTCCATAGATCAGGGGCAGCTACAGCAAACGCCCTGCTCTGAGGTTTTCGTGGAGCATGCTTTGGAAGAGAAATTCTTCTGCAGAACACAGAGACTTGCTGGGTGTAAAAAAAAAAAAAATCCTTCCAGTAGCACCTTAGAGACCAACTAAGTTTGTTCTTGGTATGAGCTTTCGTGTGCATGCACACTTCTTCAGATACACTGAAACAGAAGTCACCAGACCCTTATATATAGTGAGAGGGTGGGGAGGGGTATTACTCAGAAGGGTGGTGGGAATGGGTGATTGGCTGATAGGTGTGGAAAATCTGTTGACGACTGTTAACGACTGCAATTGGTCTTACAGGAAAAAGCAAGGGGTGAGATGGCTAAAAGCTCATACCAAGAACAAACATAGTTGGTCTCTAAGGTGCTACTGGAAGGATTTTATTATTATTTTGTTTTGACTATGGCAGACCAACATGGCTACCTACCTGTTGCTGGGTGTATTAAGGGATAGGAACAATATTCTGCCATCGTACTTGGATGATGTATTTGTAAGGGGGGGGGTGCTCTGTCCTAGTGTGGTACAGCGGCTAGAGTGCTGGTCTGAGACACGGGTTTGAATTCCCACTCAGTCATGAAGCCCCCTGGGTGACCCTAGGTCAGCCACTGCCCCCACTGCAGGGCCGCTGTCAGGATGGAACGGGGAGGAGGGGACCCTAGCATGCCACCCTCAGCTCCTTGCAGGAAATGGCTGCTACATAATGTAAGAAACAAGTAATGAGTAAAGTTGCTGTCCTCTGCTCCCACAACAGGGCACCTGTCCATCAAACCGGAGCTCATCTGCAAAATAGAGCGCAAAGAGGAGCCCTGGATGGAGGAATCCCTGGAGCCTCTCAAATGGAAGAGACCCTGGTTGGGTGAGTTGATTTAAGGTGTGGTGGTTTTTGCAAAGCGGCCTTCCTCAGCCCTTTAAGGGTTCCCTATTAACTGGTTCTTACCAGTGTTGTGGGGACGCGGGTGGCGCTGTGGGTTTAAACCACAGAGCCTAGGGTTTGCCGATCAGAAGGTTGGTGGTTCGAATCCCCACGATGGGGTGAGCTCCCGTTGCTCGGTCCCTGCTCCTGCCACCTAGCAGTTCGAAAGCACGTCAAAGTGCAAGTAGATAAATAGGTACCGCTCCAGCGGGAAGGTAAACGGCGTTTCTGTGCGCTGCTCTGGTTCGCCAGAAGCGGCTTTGTCATGCTGGCCACATGACCCAGAAGCTGTACACCGGCTCCCTCGGCCAATAAAACGAGATGAGTGATGCAACCCCAGAGTCGTCCGCAACTGGACCTAATGGTCAGGGATCCCTTTACCTTTACTTTACCAGTGTTGTGGTCAAGCCACACTCAGTGGCGTAGCTAGCCTCTGAGCTGCTGGGGGCGGCGGCAGCGCAGAGGCACCCCCCTGGGGGAGGGGCACGACGCGTGCGTCGTGACGTCATCATGACGTCACGATGCACGTGTATGCAGAAAGGGGGAATTTCCCCCTTTCCGAGGCTTTTTTTCGGCGGGGGGTGGTGGCCAGCTAGGAGGGGGTGACAAGCGTGACACCCCCTCCTCGCTGGTCGGCCCCCCCCGCCGAAAAAAAGCGGCGGAAAGGGCAAAAAGAAGCAGAGCAAGCGCTTGAATGCGCCTGTTCTGCTTCCTTTCCCCGCCCCCCCCCAGCGGTTTTTTTCGGCGGGGGGTGGTGGCCAGCGAGGAAGGGGTGACAGGTTTGACACCCCCCCTCGCTGGTCCCCCCCGCCGAAAAATAGCCGCTGGAAGGGGGAAAAGGCGACATGCCCCCCCGTTCGGGTCCGCCCGGCGGGGCGGGGTGGGAGGGGCCGGCCAAAGTGTCGCCCCCCCTCCCCTTGACCTAGAGGCGGCCCGCCCCCCCCTGCAACGCCCCTGGCCACACTCTTGCATATGTGACACTGGCTACGGATAACAGAAATTGCACCTCTCCAGCTCTGACTGGCAACATCTTAGGACATGGACTAGGACTTGGGGGAACCCAGGTTCAGATCCCGCCTCCCCATTCACTGATTAAACTTAATTGGCCAGATTTGAGGCAATCGAGTTATCTCACCTACCTCGCAGGGTTGTTGCGAGGATAACGTGGGAGGACGGGCCGCATACGTCGCCTTGAGAGAAAGGCGGGATGTGAACATAATCATAAAAACAGTAGTTTTATGCAGTAGGGCAATTCCAATCCATCCTTTAGGCCAGTAGTTCTCAAAGGCAGGAGAGGACAGCAAGTGTGGTGGGAAGAGTCAAGGACAATCAAATAAACATTTAAATATTTTAGTCTAGTCTAGCCTCAAAATATTTTTATGTAGCTGCATTGTTTTATACTTTCTGGACACCCATGATCATATTATTGAGTTGTGTTCTATGCTATAAATAAAGCAATGCTAGGAGCTGTTTCTTTTTGTTTGCCACTGCATTTATTACCAATAAAACAAAAAAAATCAGTGTGGTGCAAGCAAATGTTTCATTTCAAAAAGCAGTGGTTCTCAAAAAAGTTTTGAGAACCACTGCTTTAGCTGTCATGATTAGGGGTCATTGGCAGACCACCCTCTGTGGATTTACCTTTTAAAATAGCTAATGGCCGCCCGCACGTCTTATGGTGGCAAATCCCATAGGGATGACGGGAGTTGTAGTCCAACAAATATCTGGAGGGCCACAGGTTCCCCAGCCCTGGGTTAGGGCAACATATTCTCTAAATCTTTTATTTTTCCCCCTGCAGTCCTCAGGATGAGTAACAACCTGAAGCAGAATTCTCATCAGGAGGTTCCCAGGGTGACAACACTGCAGAATCCTGAGCCGGGAGAGACTTTCAAGAGCTGCTTGCCTCGTAGATCGGCAAGGCGAATAAATGTGGAGAGATTCACTGAGTGCTCCCAAGGTTTTAAGACTTGGAAAGGACCCAGAGTCCATCAGGACCAAGGTGGAGGTGGGAACGCACACGCCGTCTGCGGGCAGATCAGCCGGAAGCATCCGAGACACAAGGCAGACGATATGCAGAGCCTTTTGAAGTGCCCCGATTGCGGGAAAGGACTCTCCAATCAAAACGCCTTCAAAAGGCACCAGAAATTCCACACGGGTGAGAAGCCCTACCAATGTCTAGAGTGTGGGAAAAGCTTCATGGAGAGCAGCCACCTCACTCAGCACCAGAGGATCCACACAGGGGAGAAACCCTACACATGTTTGGACTGCGGGAAAAGGTTCACACAGATCTCACATTTCATTCACCACCGGAGGAGCCACACGGGAGAGAAGCCCTACGACTGCCCCGAGTGCGGGAAAAGCTTCAGCTTCAAGTCGGCTCTGATTCGCCATCACCGGATTCACACGGGAGAGAAGCCGTACGAGTGCCCCGTGTGCAGGAAAAGATTCAACGTCAGCTCCCACCTGGCTAGGCACCAGAGGAAGCACCTCAAAGAGGCAGGACTCGAAGCCGTAGAAGGCTTAATAGGAAACCCGGTCTTTCTCAGGTGCTGCAGAGCACCACGGCCGTACGACTGCATGAACTGCGAGAAAGGTTTTTTCCGGAGCGGAGACCTTGTGAGACACCAGAGGATCCACACAGGAGAGAGACCCTATCTGTGTAGCAGATGCGGGAAGCGCTTTAGCTACAAATCCAGCCACCTGAGGCACGAGGCAGGACACATATGAGGAGCTGCCCTGAAGTGCTAGATTTACTGAAGTCGAGAGCAGCTCTCCTCCGGCTTTGGTGATGGGATTCCCAAGAATGCGGCATGCAGAGACTTTCCTGCATACTAATAACAAGCCAAGAAGCAAAGGAATTCTGCAGTTTCAACGTTCTGCAATCAGAATAAATTCTGCAACCAAAAAATGTACAGTCTTTTTCCGAAGTGCACTTATTTTGCACACCTTGCTCTTTCTGCACACGTTAGTTATTGAGAATTTTTGTACAGAATTTGCCTCTACATCAAACTCCTTGTTTTGTTGTGCATTGTTTTGGTATATTACAAATTAAGCTTTGTGGATGTACCGAGGGTTGGAAAGGAGATTGCGATTCTCGTAACAGATATGAAGAACCCTGCCTTCCCGCCACCTGATTCGAGCTGCAAAAAATAAATAAAAAGAAGTGCAGTTAAGACTGCCTGCTATTGACTTGGAAATGGCACACATTTCTTGGAAGGTCACAAAGATTCCCTGCTATTGAGGTCTCCCTTCAACCAGGCAAAGCTATACAGGCAGAGGGCATTCTCAGTAGTGGTGCCCACCCTGTGGAACGCCCTCCCATCAGATGTCAAGGAAATAAACAACTATCTGACTTTAGAAGACATCTGAAGGCAGCCCTGTTTAGGGAAGTTTTTAATGTTTGATGTTTTACGTGTTTTTAATATTTTGTTGGGAGCCGCCCAGAGTGGCTGGGGAAACCCAGCCAGATGGGCAGGGTATAAATAAATAAAAATAATAATAATAATAATAATATAATAATAATAATAATAATAATAATAATAATGATAATAATACAATCCCCCAGCAGTTCCCCCTCCTCTTTTGTATGTTTTAACACCTTGAACTTCGTAGCGATCCAGTTGTGAACCCAACTAGAAACTTGGGGTGTAGAGAGTTCAGCTAAAGCAGGATCCTGAAGCAAGGATTTTCAGATTCTCTCCCTGGGAGCTTCTCTTTAATGTGAGAGAGATTCCTGTCCAACTCTGCTCAGGAGTCAAGACAACAGAGATGGTCAGTTCAGTTGGCCTTGTTTGTCCTTACCCCAAGCTTGGGGCACAGGGGTTACAGTCCAAAACAACTAGAAGGCACCAGATTGGGGAAATTTGCAGTAATTGGTAAGAGAACTGCATAAGCCTGCAAGAGACGATGTGGGGAAGTAAAAAGCCTATTCTGTCGGAGCTCAGATTTGTAAATAAAATCTGAAACACAGCAGACACAGACAACCGTTGGGACTAAGTGTGCAAGGTTGGCTACAGGGGAGGAAGCAGGATCCTTGCCTTTCTTAACCTTTGCCTTTTCGAAGTGCACTACATAAGCGCTTAGGGAGGAGCAGACCAACAGCAACATTGCAGAACATAACCTTGTCATTGCAGCAGTGTGATGGGGGCATTACAGGTAGGTACATCTGCCCCTGTGCTTTGGAATGAGAAGGAATGTGCTTTTCTCTGCCTTGTTCCACCCCGCAACGGCTTTCAGGTGTACAGTACTCGGATGGGAACCACAATGAGAAACTCAACTGCCATGCAAAGACCAGAATCCCGCCTCTTCACCTTAGGCAGCTTTTCTGTGCGCATGAGATGTAGCTGGAGAACAAATGTTTAAAATATTCCTGTTTGTGAGCAGGATGGAGAGAACGTATTTTTTGGGTGACTGCTGATTTTATGCCAGAACTGTTCAGCTCTTGTGATCCAGCCCTATGCCAAAATGGAGAAAAGAGAGAGATGGGGCGCCCCACTCACATTTGGCTGTGGCCCCACCTGCCACCCGCATGTGGTCCCCTGCGGCCCTTGGCAGATAAAAAAGATCCCCACTCCTAGACTAAAGGCACAATTCTCACTTTGGGAGAGAAACGTCCTATGTTCAATCTTCACGCAAGCCCATGCATCGTAAATACAGAGACTCCATGCAGATAGTCAATTGAATGCATTGTGATTTCAATTCACAATGGGTATGTTGTGGGAATGGGGGTAAGGAAGTCAATTTCATCTATGAACTTAATACACACGTATTTAGGAATAATTCTCTGGATGTTGTTTTTTTTAATCAATGAATCAATCAATCAATCAATCAAGACTCTATACAGTAATTTTCAAATTGTTCTCCATTTTTTTCTTACCTGTGGGTTAAGCCCACCGTAATTACTGTATAAGAATGCCATTCAAAACATGTAGCTCTTCAACATCTGTAAAGTTAATACCGCTTGGCACATGTTAGAGCAGCAAAGGGCCCTCACTGGAGGATTGCCTTTCTAGAGCAAATTTTGTGAGCGGCGAGTATTCTGCGTGCACATGCGCAAAAAGATATATATAATCCAAATGTGCACACTATAGGAAATTCACATTCTACCACCCGAATCCAGTTCCAAGTAGATTTGATTACAGTATTTATTTATTTAAAATGGGTAGGAAATGAATGGGGACGACAAAGGATGAGATGGTTGGACAGTGTTCTCGAAGTGACTGGTATGAGTTTGGCCAAACTGCGGGAGGCAGTGGAGGATAGGGGTGCCTGGCGTGCTCTGGTCCATGGGGTCACGAAGAGTCGGACACGACTGAACGACTGAACAACAACAAGGAAATGAATTGGGGATGAATCAGAAAGCAGATATAAATGGAGGGGGAGAGTGAAGCGGAACTGGAAAATCACAGAGGGGCAGGGGGAAATCATCAAGGACAAGGCACCCTCCAAAGCATTAAAACCATGCCCCCTTAAGGAAAATTCTAGCAAGCCCTCATAAACTAGGCAACCACCATTACAGCCACACATCTGGGTTTGTTTGTTTTTTAAAAGGATTATTTTAAAGCTGAAATTCTTATACCGACAACTTCTTTCTTGTACCAAATGCCGCATGTGCGACTGATCCCACAGATGTGAAACATCTCCTACACCCTTGCAAATAACACACTGAAACGCACCGTGAAAGTGGACTGCCCGCCACTTGCTTTTATACACTTCCTCCCTCTGCACCCCATGCTTTTATCCACCCCACTTGGGAGACCAAATGCACACAGCTTTGCCTAAAAAGAAAACAACAACAACAACAACAACATAAGAATCATCAATCCTGGGCCAGGAAAAGTGGCATTCCTTTGCCTTTATAAATCAAGCAAACATACCCAGAATCAGAGAATTCTAGAGCTGGAAAGGGACCACAAGGCTCTTTTGTCCAACATGGGGCTTGAGTCTCATGCTCTACAGGCTGAGCTATCCCAGCAAGAATATATAATTATTATGTACCACTGATTCTGTTTCAGTTAATCGCCAAGAGGAGCAAAAATCTCTGCACAGTGCCGACTGCCTCCCAAGCTCACCCTTAAGGAGTGCTGCTCATCATCCCTCCTGTGGCATCTTGAGATTTCTTGAGGCATGAATACCGTGCACTGCCAAATCCATCTCCATAGCATTAAGGGATGGATAGAAATCTTAGGGCGCCATCCACCCATTACTTCCAAAGCCTCCATGCGCTTCAGTTTCAAGTTAGTAACACGTGCCCCACTCGCACTGCAATAATTGGGACTTTACTGTGGCAGGAGTGCAAAGGGAATACAGTGGTATCTTGGTTCTCAAATGCCTTGGTACTCAAACAACTTGGAACCCAAACACTGCAAACCAGGAAGCAAGTGTTCCGGTTTGCGAACTTTTTCCAGAAGCCGGATGTGCTCCATTTCAAGTGTTACGCTTCCGTTTCGAGTGTTACGCTGAGGTCTATCTGTTTTTGCTATTTATTTTGCGTTTTTGTTTTCACAGCTCTTTTTTGTTTTGTTTTCGTGACTGTGTGAGACCCAGTTCAGTTACTGATTGATTGATTGTGTGACTGCAGTACATTGTTTATTGCTTTCATTTTATGGATCAATCGTCTCGTTAGATAGTAAAATTCACATTAGTTTGCTGTTTTAGGGGTTGTTTTTAAAGGTTTGGAACAGATTAAACACCTTGGTTTTGGAACGTTTTGGTTTTGGAACGGACTTCTGGAACGGATTAAGTTTGGGAACCAAGGTACCACTGTAATGAGCTTTTAAGGATATCACCTGTAGCTTCTCCAGATGTTGCTCAACTACACCTCTCATTGTCTCTGGCCACTGGTAATGCTGGCTGGGGCTGATGGGATTTGGGAGTCCTCCAACACCTGGGCGGCCACAGGAAATCTACCCCTGCTCTGGCAGCTTCAGGGTGCAGTGGCACAACTCTGCTTTCAGACCACCCCATGTCTCGCAGCTGTACAGTATCACACCAACCCACACATTTGAATATCATTAGTCTGAGGAAACCCGCTGTTCAGATGCGGGGTGGATGGGGGGATACAGACAGACCCTGCCCCTATAAATGGAATACTGCAACAGTGTCTAGATTTTTGCCTCTGGGAAGCATACAATCAAGGCTCAAAGGCAAGAGTTCCTCCCTCTTGGTCCATCCCCATTACTTGGTAAAAGGCAAATAACACAGACACATAAAGGTCCAGCTTGGGGATACCTGAATGTATTTTGCATTCCAGTTATTTGCTCTTGGCACAGGACCAAGAGAGATCCCCGTAGATAGCACAAGGCCCCCAGGCCTTTAACTCGGCTGTAGAAAAAGTGAAGATTCGGAGCAACAAGTTAACACTTTTTCTAGGCTTTTAAAAAAACAAAAACAAAACCCACACTGAATTACATGATTTCTCTAACTTGCGGACAGATGGGAGTAGTGGAAGAGAGGCAAAATCTGGCTGAGCTTCTTGTTACCAAGCTAGAGGAAACACCCCACAGTACATTTCCGAGCACAATTCAAAGTATTTGTGCTGACTTTTAAAGGAGCGTCTCCACCTCCATTGTTCAGCCTGGACACTGAGGTCCAGCTACAAGGGCCTTCTGAAGGTTCTCTCACTGTGAGAAATGAAGTTACAGGGAACCAGGCAGAGGACCTTCTTGGTAGTGGCGCCTGCCCTGTGGAACACCCTCCCATCAGATGTCAAGGAAATACAATAACTATCTGACTTTTAGAAGACATCTGAAGGCAGCCCGGTTTAGGGAAGTTTTTAATGTTTGATATTTTACCGTGTTTTTAATATTCTGTTTGGAGCAGCCCAGAGTGGCTGGGGAAACCCAGACAGATGGGCCGGGTATAAATAATAAATTATTAGAATAAACTGACTTGTTTTTAGTGTTTAGACCTTCCTGACGGAGCCGTTCTCTCACCCCATGTGTGAGGAGGCCTGAGCTGGGTGCTCCAGCTCAGCTGCATATGATTTTAACCAGCCTCTTTTGTTTCAGACAAGAATGGAGTCTGAAACTAGTGTTTTTTTTATACCAATCATTTAGGAATTTTTTTCCCATTTTGTAACCAAGCAACATTTTACTGCCTTTCCAACTTTTTTTTTATTATTGCTGTACGGAAAAGCACACGAACCTGACCTTTGAAGAATTTTGTAAGTAAACCGGTTTATAACTTACTAAACTTATGATTGATCTTTGCGCTAGGGAAGTGAGATACTTTGGAGAGGACTATTAAGAAGGGACATTTTGGAATTCATTGGAAAGGGCTTTTCTTTGCTGCGTGTTTTGACATGTTAAATCTCTGCTGAGGCTCTCCCACTGAAGAGTACTTGCCCCAAAAGTGGGTCGTGGCTTCCAAGGTTCCAACAGTTTCCCCCTCCTCACTACCTCCTCCTTTCTGCCCAGCACGGTAACTATATATACTAATGCCCACCCCTCACAAAAGGCGGGGGGGGGGGATAATTATTTGCTACCCTCCAATTCCAAGAAGGTACCCCCTCCGCTTTGCTGCGCCTGGCAAGGCAGCCGTTGTATACTGCTTGTCGAACGCAGGACCTCCGCGACAGACACCACGGCGTCAACCATGGGGTGGAGGATATCCCTTGTGCGCCGGAGCTCCGCCTCAATCATGTTGAGCTCCTTAATCCTAATCTCCCTCTCCAGGTGGCTGTCCCTGGCCCTCGCCTCTCTATCCAGCTGGGCCTCCCTTGCCCTGGCTTCGCGGTCCAGCTGGGCCTCCCTTGTCCGGGCCTCCCTGTCCAGAAGCATCTCCCTCAGCATGGCCTCACGGAACTCCCCGGCGCTGATCTCGCCCCTCTCGTGAAGCGCCTCCATAGTCTCCCAGGTCCGCCGGTAGTCGGTCATGATCTCGTGCATCATTTCTTCGTGGGACCGCCTCTTCCTCTCCCGCATGGACGCCATCCTCTCTGCCGTGGTCAGGGGGCGCCCCAGGGAGTTGTCTCGCCTGCCTCTGCCTGCAGGGAGACGGGAAGCAAATTGTAATCTCCGGTGAACTCTGTCAACTGCAAAGGTTTTTTTCATTTTGTTTTTTACCAATCACTCAGCCCCGGCTGGCACAGTTGCAAAGTACAGAAAATAGCAGGTGGCTGAGACTCCAGATTCCCTCTTTCTGTTTGGGTTAATCAGGGGAGCAGGGATTTACAGAAGCCTGAAGCTTTGCAAAGGTAGAGCAAGCTAGCACTGGGGGTGGGTGCAGATGACTGGCAGGTGGTTTGGCCTGCAGGTTGGTGAGAAAAACTGGCCCGCTGGGCCAAAACACATTCCCCACCTCTGTGTTATCGAGAAGAAGAAGAAGAGTTTGGATTTGATATCCCGCTTTTCACTACCCTAGGGAGTCTCAAAGCGGCTAACATTCTCCTTTCCCTTCCTCCCCACAACAAACACTCTGTGAGGTGAGTGGGGCTGAGAGACTTCAGAGAAGTGTGACTAGCCCAAGGTTGCATGTGGAGGAGCGGGACGCGAACCCGGTTCCCCAGATTACGAGTCTACCACTCTTAACCACTACACCACACTGGCTCCAAATCGAGGGCCTCACTAGAGCCAAAGAGACCCAGGTTCAAGTTCCCCTCAGTCACAAAGCTCGCTGGGTGGCCTTGGGAAAGTCACTGCCTCTCATCCTAACCTGCATCAATCACATGTCTGTTCTAGGGATGACATGGTGTGTAGGAGGGAGCCATGTACCGAACTTCTTGGAGGGAGAATGGGATAAACATTCAATGAAGAGCAAGTCTCTTGGCAGCAGGAGGCCCCATTCCATTCCCTTGTTCCTGGATGCCGGGGCCCAGACTGACAATGTCTCACAGAGCAGTATGAACCACATATGCGCTGCCTTGAGTTCCAGGACAGGTGGGATGTAAAAGTAGGAAAATAATAATAAAATGAATAACCCCCATTGTATGCGATCATGTGCCACTGGTGGGTGTGCATTATGTGGCAACACGAGAAAAGGCCGTCTTTGTAGTGGCACACCTGGTGCTGAAACACTTGCCACCGCAGCGCCTACTGAAGAGACTTGTTTGCCCAGGCATTTTCGGCAATTCAGGGCTGTGCTAGGTAGCCTGCTCTATGGTTCACGCTACTGATTTA
>OFHU01003069.1:0-129252 GCA_900245905.1 Lacerta viridis
CAGCCCAGACACGGAGGTCCTCAGAGGCTTTCCAGGCACTGGTGCCATGTCAGTAAGCTCTGATTTCAATGTACACCTGCCCTACCAAGAAGGTGCAGGGCAGGTGACATCACCTGCCTCCACCACCATTGCATGCCCTTCCCACTGCCTTGCTAGAGGTGCAACCCCATAGGCTCACCTTCCTGTTCTGGCCTCAGGGCCTCCACCTCCTCCCTGCTCCATGGCTGCTGCCTCTCAGGGGAGGTGCTCACGGAGGAGCTGGTGGTCATGTCCACTAATGCTAAATGATAAAGAAGAAGGGAGAGGCTCAGGGAGTGTGGACTGCTGGTTACTCGAAAACCTGAATGCTGCGTCCAAACCGTTTCCCCCTCGATGTAAACAAAACCCACGGCTTACACATGGCAAAGATTTTCCCGTCCTCCGCCTCTGACCAGCTCCTTTTCCTGCTTCCTCCAGTCCGGAAGGTGGAAGCGCAAGCGGAGGGAGCAACTGGAGGGCTGGATCCGCCTTGTGTATCAGCATTTTCCAGGCTAGGGGCACGCAGCTCCTCCTCCACTGCATCAATTTTAACTGTGCACAGAAATAAGGAATCAGACTACCAGTCTCAGACCACTTCCGCCCCAATCCAAAAAATAACCCATCACGGTGAAATTGGGTCCCTAACTCCCCGAGCGTTTGAGACCCATCAGCTACCCTCACCTAATTTAATTGGCCAATCAAAGCCATTCTCTGGGTGAGGTAGTGTTTATTTGCTAATTAGATAGTTTCGTTTATTATTTGAGTATTGATAATGTTTGGTGTTATAGAAATGACACCAAAGAAGGATGTTCTTCTCCATTATAGGGGATTGGAATGCTAAAGTAGGGAGTCAAGAGATAAAAGGAACAACTGGCAAGTTTGGCCTTGGAGTTCAAAACGAAGCAGGGCAAAGGCTAATAGAGTTCTGTCAAGAGAACAAGCTGGTCATCACAAACACTCTTTTCCAACAACACAAGAGACGACTCTACACATGGACATCACCAGATGGGCAACATCGAAATCAGATTGATTATATTCTCTGCAGCCAAAGATGGAGAAGCTCTATACACTCAGCAAAAACAAGACCTGGAGCTGACTGTGGCTCAGATCATCAGCTTCTTATAGCAAAATTCCAGCTTAAACTGAAGAAAGTAGGAAAAACCACTGGGCCAGTAAGATACAATCTAAATCAAATTCCTTATGAATACACAGTTGAAGTGAAGAACAGGTTTAAGGATTTAGATTTGGTGGATAGAGTGCCTGAAGAACTGTGGATGGAGGCTCGTAACATTATACAGGAGGCAGCAACGAAAACCATCCCAATGAAAAAGAAATGCAAGAAAGCAAAGTGGCTGTCCAATGAGGCCTTACAAATAGCGGGGGAGAGAAGGCAAGCAAAATGCGAGGGAGATAGTGAAAGATACAGGAAATTGAATGCAGATTTCCAAAGAATAGCAAGGAGAGACAAGAGGGCCTTTCTAAACGAGCAATGCAAAGAAATAGAGGAAAATAACAGAATGGGAAAAACCAGAGATCTGTTCAAGAAAATTGGAGATATGAAAGGAACATTTCGTACAAAGATTACCACAATTAAGGACAAAAGTGGAAAGGACCTAACAGAAGCAGAAGACATCAAGAAGAGGTGGCAAGAATACACAGAGGAATTATACCAGAAAGATATGGAGGTCTCATACACCCCAGGTAGTGTGGTTGCTGACCTTGAGCCAGACATCCTGGAGAGTGAAGTCAAATGGGCCTTAGAAAGCCTTGCTAACAACAAGGCCAGTGGAAGTGATGATATTCCAGCTGAACTATTTAAAATTTTAAAAGATGATGCTGTTAAGGTGCTACACTCAATATGCCAACAAGTTTGGAAAACTCAGCAGTGGCCAGAGGATTGGAGAAGATCAGTCTACATCCCAATCCCAAAGAAGGGCAGTGCCAAAGAATGCTCCAACTACCGCACAATTGCACTCATTTCACACGCTAGCAAGGTTATGCTTAAAATTCTACAAGGCAGGCTTAAGCAGTATGTGGACCGAGAACTCCCAGAAGTGCAAGCTGGATTTCGAAGGGGCAGAGGAACCAGAGACCAAATTGCAAACATGCACTGGATTATGGAGAAAGCTAGAGAGTTCCAGAAAAACATCTACTTCTGCTTCATTGACTACGCAAAAGCATTTGACTGTGTTGACCACAGCAAACTATGGCAAGTTCTTAAAGAAATGGGAGTGCCTGATCACCTCATCCGTCTCCTGAGAAATCTCTATGTGGGACAAGAAGCTACAGTTAGAACTGGATATGGAATAACTGATTGGTTCAAAATTGGGAAAGGAGTACGACAAGGCTGTATATTGTCTCCCTGCTTATTTAACTTATATGCAGAATTCATCATGCGAAAGGCTGGGCTGGATGAATCCCAAACCGGAATTAAGATTGCCGGAAAAAATATCAACAACCTCAGATATGCTGATGATACAACCTTGATGGCAGAAAGTGAGGAGGAATTAAAGAACCTTTTAATGAGGGTGAAAGAGGAGAGCGCAAAATATGGTCTGAAGCTCAACATCAAAAAAACTAAGATCATGGCCACTGGTCCCATCACCTCCTGGCAAATAGAAGGGGAAGAAATGGAGGCAGTGAGAGATTTCACTTTCTTGGGTTCCATGATCACTGCAGATGGTGACAGCAGTCACGAAATTAGAAGACGCCTGCTTCTTGGGAGAAAAGCAATGACAAACCTAGACAGCATCTTAAAAAGCAAAGACATCACCTTGCCGACAAAGGTCCGTATAGTTAAAGCTATGGTTTTCCCAGTAGTAATGTACGGAAGTGAGAGCTGGACCATAAAGAAGGCTGATCGCCGAAGAATTGATGCTTTTGAATTATGGTGCTGGAGGAGACTCTTGAGAGTCCCATGGACTGCAAGAAGATCAAACCTATCCATTCTCAAGGAAATCAGCCCTGAGTGCTCACTAGAAGGACAGATCCTGAAGTTGAGGCTCCAGTACTTTGGCCACCTCATGAGAAGAGAAGACTCCCTGGAAAAGACCCTGATGTTGGGAAAGATGGAGGGCACAAGGAGAAGGGGACGACAGAGGATGAGATGGTTGGACAGTGTTCTCGAAGCTACTAACATGAGTTTGGCCAAACTGCGGGAGGCAGTGAAGGATAGGCGTGCCTGGCGTGCTCTGGTCCATGGGGTCACGAAGAGTCGGACACGGACTGAACAACAACAACAATGTTCACTCCTATTTATATGGATGGGATGCTTTTTCCACCCTATGTCTGTTACGCTATAAGATTTCCCCCATTCCTCCGCCCCCATGGTATTATGGCTGCCGAGACCATATCACACCGGTCTTGAAAAACCTGGTCCAACCCCTGCAACACAAGGAAGTCCAAGCTAG
Source organism: Lacerta viridis (assembly GCA_900245905.1). Taxonomy (NCBI): domain Eukaryota; kingdom Metazoa; phylum Chordata; class Lepidosauria; order Squamata; family Lacertidae; genus Lacerta; species Lacerta viridis. Next base: position 3,429 of record OFHU01003069.1, read on the forward strand.
GTGCCAGGGTGGACCTGAAGGAACTGCTGAGCATCCTTAAACCGGAGTGTGTTTTTGCCCTGTGTTCAGACCCACCTTGGCCAGGGGGAGACGCACAGCTTTCTTTCCTCATCTTCTGCTGCAGGGCTGGCTGCTGGCTGCTGTTGCGCTTCCTGCAGAACATGTGAGGGGGGTGGCGGGCGACCAGTTCTTTCAGGCCCTTCAGGGGCTTCTTCTTTACCGCCGTTTCTGAACAAGAAGAAGAACAAGCCATGTCGTCATCTGGGGAAGGGGCACCAAGCCAGGCTGGGAAAGGAAGGTGAAGAAGACTCGGGAATTCGACTGCTATACAGAGGGGTAGTGCAAACTGGTCAGCCTCTGCGCGTCCCAAATGGGACCCCGCCAGATTAAGTATCAAGGTGTCTGGATAGGCTCTGATAAACAAAAACAGGCACCCGAAAGGAATACAACCAAGGCACCTGCCTAACAGCTACAAGCAAGGAGTTCCAAAGTTTAGGCGCTGGCATAGTAAAAATGGTTTCTGGCAAGTGCAGATTGACTCTGGCCACTCTTGCCAATGAGGCGGAATGGTTAAGCCACCAAGCCCTTTCTCCAGGTGTCCCCCCCCCCACAGGAAATGCAGCGCTGAGAGGGGGATGGGGTCCTTGGTCAGGACAGAGATGATCCAATAGTCTGCCAAAGGGAAACGATGGAAACATTTGTTAGTGCTTGCTTGGCGGGTGGATCTGGGCCGCGACCACAACTGCCCAGCCTCACCGCCTCCCGACAACATCACCCAGCTGAGTCTCACCTTTCTTCTTCCTCTTCTGCCGGGAGAGCCTGTCTTTGGAGCTGCCCATGGAGGAGGTGGTGGTTGATGCAGAGGGCTGGCTCTCCAGGTCTTGCATGTAGGTGACACGTCCTGGGGGTGGGGAAAGAGGGAGAGAACGGTAAGCCTGCTCCTAAACCACAAGGCCTGAAGCTCAATAAGAACATCCAAAGAGTCTGCTGGATCAGGCCAGTGGCCTGTCTAGTCAGGCATCCTGTTCTTACAGTGGTCAACCAGATTGTTATTATTTATTCAATTTGAGTTCAGCCTTCCATCCATAGATCTCAGGGCAACTCACGACATGAAATTGCATTTCCACCATTCTGTGTGTTTACCTTGGTGAATCCTGGCACACACGGCACACAGGCAGGAAAGCCGAGGCTGCTTCGCGGGTGTTTCAACAACGCAGGTCTCCAGCCCTCGAGGGAGCAAACTCTCTGGAAGAAATGAAAACAGGAGGCCATCGGTCCCTGTTCAGACGGCCATCGCTGCCCCTCAAAGAATGAGTGGGGGTGCCTTTTTATTAGGTTTTTCAGATTAAAATTTTACAATCATAAACATAAAGACAAGATTCCCTTGGCGGCTGATAAAACTGAAGGCTTTCTTATTTGGGAATCCAGTTGGATACTCTGACCACTGCTCTTGGTCGCCCTTTCTGTACACATTTAGCAAGACTCTCTGCAGGCTTGCATTCACCCCATCATCGGGTGTGATTGCTCAGCGAGGTCAGGGCAGACCTTGTGATGTGGCTTGAATTCATGAGGGAGTTCAATGGGACATCCCTGTGGCAGGACACTTTGAATCTGCAATCTGATTTCCAGGTCCATTCGGACGCAGCTGGATCCTTGGGTTTGGGGCATTATTTCCATGGCCGTTGGTGTGCTCAGTCATGGCCTGAGCACTGGGAGGGCACAGCCATTACCCATGATTTAAGGTTTCTGGAGTTCCCTCCCCCATTATAGTACGAGTGCACATCTGGACCATGCAGTTGAAAGACCGGTGGGTCTGTTTCTGGTCCGATAATCAGGCCGTTGTGCACGTTTCTGCTGCGGTACCTCAGTTTCAACATTGTGTTTTCTGCCCGATTCATTCCTGGCGCTTCTGATGATATTGCTGATGCTCTATCCCTTTTCAGATGGAGCGCTTCAGATCACTGGCTCCGGATGCCCAGCAACTTCCGGAATATTTCCCGGTTCAGCTTTGGAACCTTGGCAGCAGCTAGTCCTTCAGGGAGTAATAGCTTCTGTTTCCCCTTCCACATTGAGGTCTTATAAGAAGGCCTGGATGGACTTTTTAGCGTTGAGATCACAGCATTTGACAAGCGCCAGTACGGCACTGATTTGTTTCAGGCACAGTGGTGGAGGAAAGGGAGTGCAGTTGGGGCCGACTGCCCCGTGGTTCACCACTGAGGGGGTGACCAAATCCCAGGTGGCACTCAGCGTGGGGCCTGCAGTGTGCCCAAGCCACACGTCTCTCCTGGGAGAAGCATGGTGGCTTGGCATGCACAGGCTCCACATGATCAAAGCGCCCCACTGCCTCCCCCCCAGTTGTAGGGCGGCTGAGTGGGAGGTGGCAGGCAGACTTGGCCCCTGGGCACCCAAGCGGCTTCCTCCGACGCTGTTCAGGAGCGCCAGTTTCCCCCCTCGCTACGAGCATGTTAGATCCCTGCTGTGTTAGGGCCCGGAGACAAGAATCCTCGTGACATAGAGCCCCCGATAACAGCAGGTGGACCCATCCCTTGGTCCCTCCCTGGTGTCTCTCCCAGACACCTTGCTTCCTTCCCTGAACACATCACTTAACAAACATGGATACATATGCTATAATGTCATTATTTTAGTTATATAGCTTGTTTAAATTGTTATTAAGGAAATGATGGGTTTTTCTCCTTCCGATAAGGTATAGCAGAAAAGTTGTCCAAATAGAAACAGTTAACTTCTTAAACCTCACGATAATTTCATAGTTATTCGTCTATGTATTCATCATCATCACCATCATCATCCACTATAACTGCATGTACTTGACAATCGTTTTTAATTGTATTTCTAGGCAATATTACAGACAATTTACTTTTAGAGGACATCTGAAGGCAGCCCTGTTTAGGGAAGCTTTTAATGTTTAACAGACCATTGTATTTAAATATTTTGTTTGAAACTGCCCAGAGAGGCTGGGGAAACCCAGACAGTTAGGCGGGGGTATAAATAATAATTTATTATTGTTATTGTTATTGTTATCGTCGTCATCATCATCATCATCATTACCAAGCAAAACTGAATCATACAAATTTAACCAAAATATATTAATGTTAATTGTTTTTAACTTTACCTTCTGAAAATAAATTATAAAAATAGTATCAGTATATAGTATAAGTATTTGGCAGTCCTTTTGAATGATTTCTATGCCATTTCACACACTTTTTACTTACCAAGCGAAAGTGAAATAAATATTAATTAAGCCAAAATATCTTTTGGACTCCCAAGTGAAGTTGCAACGTTTTAGCACCCCTCCTTTTGGGAAGTTGACAGCTGACCAGACCCTCATACCAACCTGGCATTTGGGAATCCTCCCCTTCTGCCCTGGCAGTGCTGGCCGGTGTGCCCAGGGGGACGGGGTCTGCCATGTCTCCCAAAGGGAGCAAGCTCTCCAGAGGATCTTCTCTTCTAACTGCAAGAACAAAGCAAATGGACAGATGATTTACGGATCACGAAGGGATCCTTCCCTGGAACATGACAGGGAGAGCTGAACACAGGGCCCGATTCTGCCTTGGTCAGAGCACACCTGGAGTCCTGTGTCCAGCTCTGGGCACCCCAGTTTAAGAAAGATGTTGACAAGCTGGAAGGTGTGCAGAGGGGGCAGCCAAGATGATCAAGGATCTGGAAACCGAGCCTTATGAGGAACGGTTGAAGGAGCTGGGCATGTTTAGCCTGGGAAAGAGGAGATATGAGAGCCATCTTCAAATATCTCAAGGGAAAAGGGAGCAAGCATGTTTTCCCCTGCTCTGGAGGGTAGGACTCGAACTCATCGCTCCAAGTTAAAAGAAAGGAAGTCCGAACTAAACATCAGGAAAAACTGAGGGTAGGAGGCATTTGATGGTGGAATGGACCCCCTCAGAAGGCAGTCGACTTTCTTTGACTGGAGGTTTTTAAACATGAGGTTGGATGGCCACCTGTCAGGGATTCGTTAGCTGTGATTCCTGCATTGCAAGGGGGTTGGACTAGATGACCCTGGGGGAGCCCTTCCAAGTCTACGGTTCTGTGATTCCAACACTCCATTTCTCTTCCCACTCTTACCGTCCCGGTTGGTAGCTGGGGTCAGGCACCTCTCTCCCTCCTCAGTCACGACCTCCAGAGGGACCCTAAAATGCTTCCCCTAAAACAGAAAAGAAAGCTTCAGGGAGCTTGCCCCAGCCTGGTGTGTTTCTGATGTTTGGACTGCAGATCCCCTGGCAGCAATCTGGGGCCCCTCTAGGTCTGTCCTTTCTACTGGGCAGAGGTGTGGGGGGGGAGGCTTTAAAAGCAAAGTTTCTGGTCCTCAATATTTCCTTCTGGCTGGTTGATGAAGGATGACAGCTCCACCAGAGGAACAGAACGGCCCGTTTGCAAAGCAGAAAGGGGGTGCTAAGTTTGAAGCTCAAAGCCAAGTTACAGCTGTGGACACCAATAAGGTTTTTGGGGGCCAGGAACTGTGTGTGTCCACTGAGGGCTCTCCGACCCACTCACAAAAGGGGACGCTGCAGGGGGTTGGACTAGATGATCCTTGGCACCCTTCCAACTCTACGATTCTATGTTTCCATGACACAGAGTTTTATAACTTTGCCTCATTTGCAAATTTCTATCCCATTTTCAGGCCGAGAGCTCAAAAATAAATAATTTGCAAAGGCAGAAAACGCTACAATGTGAGAGGGTCAATCTAGCCAGTTCAGGCTAGCTGGATTTTCGAAGCAGAGAAATGGGAGGGAAACCTACAAACACAAAGGGATGCAACTAAGGGCAAAGTTTTGCTGCACGGGCTCCATCAAACTGAATGGGGGATGCGTGAGAGCTCTGGCAGGAAAAGTAATTCCTTTTTGGAGCACAGCCATGAAGCTTTGTACCGCAGAGGGACTGGGAATCTACTGGTAAATCTAATTCAAGCGTTTGTATGAACTTCTGCTACTTTCCATTAGTTGCTGTTTTCATTCTATGTTATTGATTATATTTTTTGTAACTGCAATGATTCTTTTATTTATTTAATGTGTTTAATAATGTTTTAAATTGTTCTTACATCTGTGGCCTTGAGCAAGGGAACGTTCTGCCCCACAGCAACATTATGCCTTAGAGCAATCTAATAACTCCTGTCTTATAATTTTACTACATTTTCATTTCCCACAGTCCATGTTTCTTATTTATTCAAGCAATAAAGCCTAATCGACTGTGGACGAGAATGATCTTGCACATCAGTCAAAGCATACAATACAGTGGTACCTCGGTTTACGAACTTAATCCATTCCAAAAGTCAGTTCTTAAACCGAATCTGTTCTTAAACCGAGGCACGCTTTCCCTAATGAGGCCTCCTGCCGCCAGTGCCCTTCCACCGTTCGTAGACCGAGGTAGAGTTCGCAATCCGGAACACTACTTCCGGTTTTGCGGAGTTGGTAATCCGAATAGTTCGTAAACAGGGCTGTTCGTAAACTGAGGTACCGCTGTAGAAGCATTCTAATTCACAATTACCTCGTCGTCTGCAATCCTTCTACCCAGATTCTACTTTTCTGAGACCCTTTGCTTTTACGAAAAAGCGACCTTTTCTTTTCTCACAATTTCTACCATGTCGCCTCTTTGAATTGGGCGTCACATGGCTACTATTCCTGTGTAATCGTGGAGCTTTTTGGCCTGGGGCCTATTCCAAGTCCCCTCCGTAGTTGCCGCCCTTCATCCTAAGGTCCCAGTTTGGGATACAACATTAAAACGCACTATTAAAACAACCCACCAGCGTAAAAACGAGCCCGGTCCTAAAAACAGATACCTCAGGCGTCAGAAGCCGGTGTCTTCGGTATCCTCTGGAAGCTGTGCAAAGAAGGTGTCAGACGTACCTCTTTTGGGAGGTAGGTCTACAGTTTAGTGGCCGCAACAGAGAAGGCCCTGCCGTGGGGGGACACCCCACTGCGAGTCTCTGAGGGCCGCGAAATTACCAAGAATAAGCTCCAAGAAGGACACAGAAGAGGGTCTGTAAGAAGGACACGGAGAAGAGGGTCTGTAAGGGAGGGCACACAGAAGAAGGTCTGTACGGAAGGAAGGTTCTGGAGGGTAATGGCTGCGTCACTTTGCTGGAGGGAATGAGACACCCCTGAGCGTTCCATTCTCACACAGTTCCATAACTGCCAGCTTGGAGGCAGCATCATTTACCTGGTTCCACAGCAACTGGCAAAAGCAAAGGAGGCCGGAACGTTTTGCCACATTTCTCTCTCTTTTAAGTTGTTTATTGAGTATTACGGTTTTATATCAACATAGTCATAAACAAGAAAAAACAACAAGAATGCATAAATCCCATTCTCCTCCCCACCCAGCGACTTGCCTCAACTTCCCCTTCTGCTTCTTTAAGTATTTGCTACTTCTGCTTACATTATTTTACCTTCATTTCAAAACCTTTTAACTAAATGCTCTTATTTTCTTGTCATTTTTGTACCGTATCATTCAGATTACATCTTGCACTTAATTGCTTTTCAGATCATTGTTCTTTATCTTTTACATTTATTTTCTTAGTTGTGTTTACTCAAACCCTGCAAGCGAGTCTATTTCTTTACAATATTTCTGCAAGTGCAACTTAAAAAGATCCCAGTTGTTGTTGTTTTAAAAAAGTCTCTACTGTCTTTGTGTCTTAGTCTTCCTGTAAGTTTCGCCATTTCTGCATATTCCATCATTTTAACTTGCCAGTCTTCTTTCATTGGTATCTTATCATCTTTGCATTTTTGAGCTAGTAGAATCCTGGCCGCCGTTGTAGCATACAGAAATAAGTTCTTTGATTCTTTTGGCAATTCTTGTCCTATAATACCTAGTAGAAAAGCTTCTGGTTTGTTTTTTTTTAGCAGAAGTTATTTTAAACATCTTTTTCATCTCATTATGGATCATTTCCCCATAGTTTTTAATTGCTTTACAATTCCACCACTTTCTCTTTACACTTCCAACAAGCAGGTGCGCTTCTGTCTGTTTCATCCTGCCAGCCCTCCCCCTCATCTTCCCTGCCGCATCCTGCTTCATTTGAGGCGCAGGTGGTGCTCAGACTCTGACAGTTAATTTGAAGGAACTATGAGAATGCTTGTCCAACACCTCCCCATACAGGCCAAAGGTAGACGAGACAGCATGCTTCACATACAAAACCCATCAAAAACTAGGGGTTGAGACCCTTCTGGCTCTGCTCACTAACCCCTGGCAATGATCCCACTTTAAGCCCCTGGAGCTATTATTCACAAGAACCTCCTGACATGACAATCTGCTCAGATTTATTTCCGGTTTTTCTCCCCCGGGGACAACCTGTGCCCAGATTCAGCTGTGGCAACCAGCACTTTCACATCTGATTCCCTAGAGCTGCACTACAAATGCAAAAACGTCTGAGCATCACAAATGTGTACTCACATGCAACCCCCCTGCAAATGGTCTTTGTAGTTTTTGTTCATTGCCTTTCCTTTCACTTTCACATCTGTGTCCGTGGGAGATTTATATTCTTGTAGGAACTGAAAACATACACTTTCCCAATGGCAAGGCTGTGTGGGTTGTCAAAACCATACAAATTCTGACCAATTTCAGTGCAAGAATACTAAAAGCAACAATGTAACATTAATATACATTTGAATATCCTGCAACAAAATTTATCATTTATTCACTGTTGGGGGAAAACAATATCTGTGTCAGTTCTAATGCCATGTTTGCACCTTCATGACAACCACACTTCAGAAGTTTCCTATCTCCTGCCCTGTATACTTTGGAAGACTCACAATAGCTCAGTGGTACGAAACACATACGTGTTTCTAGACACTCATATCTATTATTGCATGAATCTGTGTATGCACTGGTTACTTGCTTGGCCCCAGCTCCTGCCCACCTAGCAGTTCCAAAGCACGTCAAAGTGCAAGTAGATACAGTGGTACCTCAGGTTACAGACACTTCAGGTTTCAGATGCTTCAGGTTACAGACTCCACTAACCCAGAAATAACGCTTCAGGATAAGAACAGAAATCGTGCTCTGGCAGTGCAGCGGCAGCGGGAGGTCCTATTAGCTAAAGTGGTGCTTCAGGTTAAGAACAGTTTCAGGTTAAGAATGGACCTCCAGAACGAATTAAGTTCTTAACCCGAGTTACCACTGTAAACGGATACTGCTCCGGCGGGAAGCTAAACAGCGTTTCTGTGCGCTGCTCTGGTTTCGCCAGAAGGGGCTTAGTCATGCTGACCATATGACCTGGAAAAACTGCCTGCAGACAAACATTGGCTCCCTCAGCCAGTAAAGCGAGATGAGCGCCGCAAACCCAGAGTCGTTCGCAACTGGACTAAACTGTCAGGAGTCCTTTACCTTTACCTTTTAGTTTATATATACGCTAAATTGTTTGTGGATACTTGCTTTGTTTTAAGTTCAAGGAGAGAAATTCCATGCAGGAGAGCTCATCATTGAGAGGTCATACTTCACTTCATTGGGCACCCATAACCTGGGGCCTAAGGCAGCGCCCCTGTAATCTTGTGCACCACCCTGAGATCCTCGGATGAAAGCTGATACATACATATATACATACATACATATCAAGCTTAAATGCAGGATTTTTACTATTTTGGGAAAAAATATTTATTTTTTGACAATTCAAGAAAAAAAGAATCCACGAGAAATAAATAAAGGGGTGGGGGACTAAGAAAGAAGGAAGAGAAAAAAGAGCTACAAGACACTCCCTCAGTATTATATCTTAACTTTCATTCTGTACAAAGGAAGGTTTAGGGCTGGATATTGTTTTAATTGCCAGCATAAGTTTGGCAGCCATAGAGAAGCGACTAGGAGCAGAGGACCACAGGGAGCCCTCTTGCTCTGCATCTCAACAGATCTTAGGGCACAGATGAATTTGAGGTCTTCTTCAGTTGCTGCTTCATTCTTTACTCTGGGGAGGAAGAGTGGAGGTTTTTGTCTCAGTTCCCCCATCAGATTGTATCACTGTGGAACTTGCTACTACCAGTGACCTCCCAGGCACCACAGTAATAAGCAGCCTCATCTTCAGCCTGGGGTTGGAGATGGTTAAATAGCCTTTGTTCCCAGAGGCCGAACCTGTGAACCGATCTGGGATCCCTTCTCCCCTAGTGCTGGTGCTGTAGAGCAGAAAGAGAGGAGCCTGCCCAGGTTTCTGTTGATACCAGCCAAAGCTGCCCCAGCTACCACTACTTCTAGAGCAGGGGAGTTACACACCACTTGCCTAAATGTACTCAGAGTCTCAGCTAATATTCTTGGGTAGAAAAAGTTATTTTGGGGCCCTCGAGCTCTAGCCATGAGTGAGTTGCAGTGAAAAAGCACCTATGCATAGCCAACACTTTCCTGCCGTGCCCCAGGTGGAGTGGGGGTAAGAGGTCTGTGTTGTCATCCTATTCTGCCAAATATTGAGAAGATGCATCAACATCTCCCCTTAAAGGTTGAGAGCTGGAACCGCAGGCATTGCACACAGGCAAGAAGATCTGACCTAGAACTGTCATTGAATGTTCAGAAATATACACAATTTGCAAGGCAAATATTCAGATTCATAACATTGTGAATTATCCTTTGCAAACCCCATTGCAAAGTACAGAGGTTCCTAATGATGGAGACTTGGCCATAAGCTTCAGTTTAAATATCTGGATTTGCAGCCAAAACCTGGGCACATAAATGTTTTTAACAGACTCTCTATGCCTGGCCAAGCCAGCCTGAGCCCATTAACCTTCCATAACATAACTAGACCTGAGCAATAACTGAGAAACACGAAGAAGAGAACAAGGATCCAGGCCATGTGGAAAGTCCAAATTAGGGTGAGCCTGAGAAGCAAACAGCTCTCTGATCCATCTTCATCTTCCTTCTACCTTTTGGAACAAAATTTATCATTTATTTATAGGGGGATGTGTAATATCTCCATCAATTCTAATGCCGTGTTTGCAACTTCATGACAACTCCACTTTAGAAGTTTTTGCTCTCCTGCCCTGTATACTTTGAAAGACACATAATAGCTCAGTGGTGTGAAACACATTCATGTTTGTTGCACGCATATCCATTATTTCATGAATCTGTGTATGCACTGGTTATTTCTGGAAACCTGGAGTTTCCTAAAATCAAATAAAACAAAATAAAATATAATAGCAATGCAATGCAATGCAATATAATATAATATAGTATAATATAAATATATATTATATAATATTGTTCAAATGGTAGTTTATATAATACATTAAATAGTTTGTTGATACTTGCTTCATTTTAAGTTCAAGGAGACAAAACCCATGCAGAAAAGCTCATCATTGAGAGTTCAATCTTCACTCTGGTAGAAACAGGAAGTTGCATTCAGAGTTCTCGCAAGGTCTCGGGTCCTAATCTCAGAGACCCCGTGAGGCCTTGGAAGAACCGCCGTGCCGATGACGCAACATGACATCATGACATCATGACATCACGACATCATGTTATGTCACAGGTGCCATTGGGCACCCGGAACCTGGGGCCTAAGCCAGCTCCCCTGTTGCCTTGTGAACCACCCTGAGATCCTTGGATGAAAGCTGCTACATAAGTTACATGCATACACAAATGCAGGATTTTTTTCTTCTATTTTGGAAAAAACATTGAATTTTTCACAATACAATATAAAAGGATCTACAAGAAATAAAGAAAAGAAAAGAAAAAAACTAAAAAAGAAGAAACAGCTACATGATACAGTATTATATCTTAACTTTCATTCCCTACAAAGGAAGGTTTAGGGCTGGATATTGTTTCAAATAGCCAACATAAACTTGGCAGCCATAGAGAAGTAGCTGGGAGCAGATGACCAAGGGGAAACCTCTTGCTCTGCATCTCAACAGATCTTAGGGAACAGATGACTTTGAGGTCTTCTTCAGTTGCTGCTTCATTCTTCACTCTGGGGAGAAAGGATGAAGGTCTTTGTGTCAGTTCCCCATCAGACTGTACCGCTGTGGAACTTGCTACTACCAGTGACCTCCCAGGCACCACAGTAATAAGCAGCCTCATCTTCAGCCTGGGTGTTGGAGATGGTTAAATAGCCAGTGTCTCCAGAGGCTGAAGCTGTGAGCTGATCTGGGATCCCTTCTCCTCTGCTGGTGCCGTAGAGCAGAAAGAGAGGAGCCTGCCCAGGTTTCTGTTGATATCAGCCAAAGCTGTTCCAGCCACCACTACTTCTAGAGCAGGGGAGTTTCACAGTTTGGCCCAAGGATACAGACTCCGAGGCAGGCTCAGTTAAAGTCTGTGAAATGACACCTTTGGAAAATAGAAAAAGAAAAAGCGTCATTTTCGGTGTTTATAAGGATTAGATAAACATTGTGTTTCTATGGTGAATTACACAAGAAAAAGGGGTTTGTTGCTTGATCCATTATCTCAGCACAAGCCGACCTGATCCCATTAACCACCCAGAAGCAGACCTGAGCAGTAGCTGAGAAGGGCGAAGAGAAGAAGGAGCCAGGCCATGGTGAAGTCCAAGGAAGGGAGAGTCCCAGAGACAAACAGCTCTTCAATCCAGCTGCACCTTCCTCTTCCTCCTCCTCCTCCTCCTCCTCTCTTAAATCCCTGAGAAATTATCTCTTATGCAAACAGGTCAACATCCATTGGTTTGGGCAGATGCATCAGGCTTAGTGGCAAAGGGGGTGATTTGCATAAGGCAGGCACAGTTCTTGGTATCCCAGTTAAAAAGGAAAAGATCAAGTAGGAAATGATGGGAAAGTTCAAGATACTCTGTCATGAGCATTGGAATTTTGGACTGGGATTGTGGTTTATTTCACATTCATCCTGATTTGTCCACAAGAAAATTGAACCAAGTCCACTGTTTGAACCAAGTCACACCTGTTTGCAGGGAGGGCAAATGCCGTTGCACCCAGGAATTGTCATTCTACACTTTCCATTTCCCTCTAACTTTCCTTTACACAAAAGTCTGCATCCTTGCATTGGGATCCTGTTTCTGGCCTGTTTTCGTGAAGGATCAAGAGGTACGCGAGCATGTGAGGTAGATTTCTCTGACTTCTGCATGGTTATAAAGTGGCCTAGTGTGCAATGATCAGAGTCTCACATCTGTTGCTCTGCAGGACTCTCTCCTAGCTATGGCAGAGAGAAGCCTGGCATTGAATGTGGGGCTTTCAGAAAACAAAGCACGCATACCCTCCAACATTCCTCAGAGGAAAATAGTGACATATCTCATTTCCCCCCTCTGGACCCTTCTCGACACCCCATTTTTTGTTGCCCCCCGCTGCAGAGAATCTCCTAACAGAAGAATTGCAAGAGGCACCATCACTCTACCAATAGGACACAAAACACATGCTCACCACAGTCCTGGAGAAAAAATGTACTTTTGGTTTTATTATATTTTATGATTTGGTAGATTTGCAAAAATAAAAGCACACATCAATAAATGAATTTTAGAAAGGGGCAAGATTAGATGCGGATACGAAAGCATTAAAAAAAATAAATCAAGACTCCTTGTGCTCGGCTCCTCCTTTCTTCCTGCCCAGGGCAGCCCTGCCTTCTGCTTGCACCTCAGAGGTGGCACATCACACAGAGCCATGCCATCTTCCTCCTCCACCTCCTTGGTCCAGGGGTCCAGACACACAGAGAAGGAAACATGCAGCTGTTTGGGGACCTCAGCTCCCACCTGGTCCAGCCAACACAGCTCATTGTCAGGGATGGCGGTAGATGAAGTCCCATAGCATGCATAGGGAAACTTGTGGGTTATCCCTGCCTTAGACAAACTTTCTTTGCCAAAGGCAGTCCATCTAGGCATCAGCCTGACAGCAAACATGGTCTTGTGCTCTATTCAACTTCATCCTTTTCATTTCAAGGGGTCTTCTCTGAGTAAAACCCGTTACACACAACTTGCCTAAACGTGCTCAGAGTCTCAGCTAATATTCTTGGGTAATTTGAATCTTGGGTAGAGAAAGTTATTTTGGGGCCCTCAAGCTCTAGACATGAGTGAGTTGCAGTGAAAAAGCACCTATGCATAGCCAACATTTTCCTGCCGTGCCCCAGGTGGAGCGGGGGTAAGAGGTCTGTGTTGTCATCCTATTCTACCAAATATTGAGAAGATGCATCAACATCTCCCCTTAAAGGTGAGAGCTGGGATCACACACAGGGAAGAAGATTTGACCTACAACTATAATTGAACACACAGAAATGGAAACTATTGCAAGGCAAATATTCAGATTTATCCATTGCTAACCCCACTGCAAAATACAGAGTACCCTAATGATGGAGACTTGGCCATGAGCTTCAATTTAAATATCTGGATTTGCAGCCATAACCTGAGCAGATACCGTAACTATTTTTGACAGCCACTTTATGCCTGCACAAGCCAAGCTGAACCCATTAAACCTCCATAACCAGACCTGAGCAATAACTGAGAAACACAAAGAAGTGAACAAGGATCCAGGTCATGTGGAAAGCCAAAAATATGGTGAGCCTGAGAGGCAAAAAGCTCTCTGGTCTGGTCTAGCTTCACCTTCCTTCTACTTTTTGCAACAAAATTTATCCTTTATTTATTGGGGGGGGGGTGCAATATCTCCATCAGTTCTAATGCCATGTTTGCACCTTCATGACAACCCCACTTTTGAAGTTTCCCCTCTCCTGCCCTGTATACTTTGAAAGACTCATAATAGTTCGGTGGTATGAAACACATTCATGTTTGTAGATACACATATCCATTATTTCATTAATCTGTGCATGGATTGGTTACTTTTCAATACCTGGAGTCTCCAATAATAAAATAAAATAAAATAGCAAAGCAATATAATATAATACAGTGGTATCTCGTGTTACAGACAGGAACCATTCCAAAGGCTTGTCCGTAACGTGAAAAGCCCCCAACTCTGCACAGGCGTGTGGCACGATTTGGTGCTTCTGCACATGCCCGAGCAGAGAAACCCAGAAGTAACCCATTCCAGTACTTCCGGGTTGCAGCGGGGCACAAAAAAGACAAAAACACACAACCTGAAGCAGACACAACATGAAGTATGACTGTATAATTATAATAATATAATATAATATAATATAATATAATATAATATAATATAATATAATATAATATAATATAATATAATATAATATAATATAATATATTGTTCAAATGGTAGTTTATATAATACACTAAATTGTTTGTTGGTACTTGCTTCATTTTAAGTTCAAGGAGAGAATACCCATGCAGAAAAGCTCATCATTCAGAGTTCAATCTTCACTCTGGTAGAAACAGGAAGTTGCATTCAGAGTTCTCGCAAGGTCTCGGGTCCTAATCTCAGAGACCCCGTGAGGCCTTGGAAGAACCACCGTGCCGATGATGCAACATGACATCATGACATCACAACATCATGTTACGTCACAGGTGCCATTGGGCACCCGGAACCTGGGGCCTAAGACAACTCCCCTGTTGTCTTGTGAGCCACCCTGAGATCCTTGGATGAAAGCTGCTACATAAGCTACATACATACATACATACATACATACACAAATGCAGTATTTTTTTCTTCTATTTTAGAAAAAAAACATTGAATTTTTCACAATACAATAAAAAAGGATCTACAAGAAATAAGGAAAAGAAAAGAAAAAACTAAAAAAAAGAAGGAACAGCTACATGATACACCCTCAGTATTATATCTTAACTTTCATTCCCTGCAAAGGAAGCTTTAGGGCTGGATATTGTTTTAAATTGCCAACACCAACTTGGCAGCCATAGAGAAGTGGCTGAGAGCAGATGACCAAGGGGAAACCTCTTGCTCTGCATTTCAACAGATCTTAGGGAACAGATGACTTTGAGCTCTTCTACAGTTGCTGCTTCATTCTTCACTCCGGCGAGGAAGAGTGGAGGTTTTTGTCTCAGTTCCCCATCACATTGTATCACTGTGGAACCTGCTACCACCAGTGTGCTCCCAGAACCTGCTAAATTTGGACACAAAAGTTGATCTTTTGGGGGCAAAGTTGTTGAGCTTTGACCTAGCCATCAAGCAGAATTAAGAACCGAGGGCTGCAATTTATTGTTGAGCTGTGCCAGATTTTTACAACAAGGCCATTTCATAAGTGCATTCCTTGTCTAAATAATCTGATATCACTCTACATTCTGTTCAAAAACAGTCAGAGCTCATTCAGGCCCAAGTCTGCTCTCGAGGAGTTCAGGTTTTGTTGTGGCAAGAAGGGAAAGCAAAGGTTTTTGTCGCAGTTCCCCATCAGATTGTACCACTGTGATACTTCCAGCTACCGGTGCTCTCCCTGGCACCACAGTAATAAACTGCTTCATCTTCAGCCTGGATGTTGGAGATGGTTAAAGAGCCAGTGTCCCCAGAGACTGAACCAGTGAATTGATCCGGGATCCCTTCTCCCCTGGTGCTGGAGCCATGCCTCACAAAACGAGGAGCCTGTCCAGGTTTCTGTTGATACCAGTTCAAGTAGCCCCAGCTACCACCACTACTTGCAGAGCAGGAGATTTTTGCAGTCTGACCAAGGGACATAGACTGGAAGCCTGTCTGAGTCACTGTTGGCTGTGAATTGGCACCTTTTGAAAAAGAAAAAGAAAAAGAAAAAGCATGATTCTCCATCCTCTGTGTTCTCAAACATCACTGGAGCTTAAAGTTTCCATAATAAATAAACAATACAAGTAATTGTGGTTTTATCAGTCAGGTCTACATCAGGTTACCTGTTTGCATCCTTACCTGAACAGTAATTGAGAAGGACCATGGTGAGGGGCTTTCTGAAATACAGTGGTGCCCCGCTAGACGAAAATAATTCGTACTGCAAGTATTTTCGTCTAGCGGGTTTTTCGTCTAGCGAAGCGGCAATGCAAACCGCGGTTTTTGCTAGACGAAATTTTTTTTTTTCGTCTTGCGAGGCAGCCCCATAGACAAATTCGTCTTGCGGGGCAGCCTTCCGCTAGACGAATGCCTTCGTCTAGCGAGTTTTTCGGCTAGCGAGGCATTCGTCTAGCGGGGCACCACTGTACAAAAGCAACTGGCTGCGATCTCACCCTTTGCTTTCTTAAGTCCTCTAGGGCCGAGGAACGCCCCTCTTCATGCAAATGCACCCAGATTTGCATAAATGATTTTTTTTTAATTTAAATGAGAATGGGTCTTGTCTTCTACACAGTGAACATTTCCCACCATGGAAACATGCCTCGCAAAGGATGCAACATCCTTGCGCCCTTCGATCCCAGCCTCGTCTTTGTGAGGCTGGGCTCATTCAGCTGATCTCAGCAGGGCTGGCTCAGGGAGGGCGTCATGAGCAGCTCACTCCCCCCCCCAATAAAAAATGATCCCAGGGCAAGTGCCCCGGCAGCCCACCCACACATTATCTCTGTATCTGAGATCAAGAATTGCAGTCACCTGTGTATGACAGTGTGGCGTCTGCCCTCTTATGCTAGTGATGTCATCCCAGTATGAGAGTGAAAGAGTTAAATGTTTGTTAAATGACTGTCCAATGAAGACCCAGGGAGTCATCTGTGGTATAAGACTGAAGCACAGGGGTTTTGAGAGTCAGATGAGTTCAGTCACGAGTTCAGTAAGATCAGTTGCAGTCTGTGAGTTGAGTGGAACAGTGTGTCAGTTTAGTCACTGAGTCAGTTTGAGAGCTTTAGCTTAGTCAGACAGTATGAGCTAGACAGTTCGGTTGGGAATTGGGAGGTGGTTGGTTCGATAGGAAGGTATAGGCCATTCTTCAGTTGTTGGTATTTCTTCTGTCTTCCAGTTTTTAGCTATCAAAATTCTAGCTGCTGTTGTGGCATACATAAATAAAGTTCTATCACATTTTGGAATTTCTTGGCCTAGGATGCCCAGTAAAAAGGCTTCTGGTTTCTTTTTAAATGTGTTTTTCAACACCTTTTCATTTCATTATAAATCTTTTCCCAGAAGTCTTTTACCTTTGGGCACATCCACCACATATGGAAAAAAGTTCCTTCTGTTTCTTTACATTTCCAGCACTTATTACTTTGTCCATGATAAATTTTTGCCAAATTAACCAGTGTCAAATACCATCTATACATCATCTTCATTATATTTTCGCCAAACTCAAGTTAAAGTGGATTTAAAGCGTTTTCTTGAGTTTCAGGAAAAGGATAGCCCAGAGGCGTTTTTAATATCATTTGAAAGAGCTTGTCAGGATTTTCAAGTGAAAGATGAGGACAAGATGATGATATTAAGGGCTAGAATAAGTGGTGCATTAGCGGAGATATATGCCCAAATGACTGAGGAACAATCCAAAAACTTTGAGACGTTCAAACAGTTAATATACACCTGGTTTGGGATTACCTCACAACAGTTGAGGAAAAAATGTAGAAGTGTGACTAAAGTGAGGGAGGAAACATACGCACAGCTTGGAGCCAAAATCTCCAATTCCCTCACCAAATGGTGAGAGCAGGAGGGCGCAGACTCGGTTCCAAAAATCAGAGGATTGCTCTGGAACAATTCTATGAAACTATCCATGGCCAGTTAAAATATCTAATTAAAGAAAGGCACCCTAAATCTATTCAAGAGGCAGCAACATTAGCTGATCAGAACGAGATTAGGGACCATGGGTTTGATGAACCAAGATATGACGGGAAAGTGTGGGGGACACCCAGAAATAGTTTTCAACATGGAAAGGGCAACCCTTCTTCAGTGACAGGCAATGGAAATATGCCATTGTCGAAAGGTCAAACTGACAAGACCCAAGCAAACACCGGTCTCACTGAGGAGAAAGGGCGTAAAACTAATTATACAGGTCCCAAAGAGATTAAGTGCTGGACATGTGGTAAATCTGGCCACAGAAGTTTTAATTGTGAAAGTGAGAAAGAAAAGTCTGTCAGCATTAGCCCTCAGAAGCAAGCATATTTTATCCATCCAGTAGAGCAGAATGAGCCTAGTCAAGCTGCCATGGCAACCGGAGCACAAGATAGGCCGCAGCCTGCTGAAGAAGTTGAAGCATTGCTATGCCATTAAACAAGATAATTTGTGGTATAAGACTGAAGCACAGGGGTTTTGAGAGTCAGATGAGTTCAGTCAGAAGTTCAGTAAGATCAGTTGGCAGTCTGTGAGTTGAGTGGAACAGTGTGTCAGTTTAGTCATTGAGTCAGTGTGAGAGCGTTAGCTAGTCAGACAGTGTGTGAGTCTGAGCTAAGAACCTAGACAGTTCGGTTGGGAATTGGGAGGTGGTTGGTTCGA
Organism: Lacerta viridis; assembly: GCA_900245905.1. Lineage (NCBI taxonomy): Eukaryota > Metazoa > Chordata > Lepidosauria > Squamata > Lacertidae > Lacerta > Lacerta viridis. The sequence continues at coordinate 21,581 of OFHU01003069.1, forward strand.
TAGGAAGGTATAGGCCGGTATAGGAAGGTATAGGCCGGTATAGGAACTAGCGAAGAGATACTGACAAGATATTATCTAAGAATGTAAGCAAAGCACTGTATTCGAAACCATAAGCTTGTTACTGTGTGAAAAATAAACTTATTCTTCTTGGTTCAATTTTAAAAACCTGACTGGACTCAGTGATTTACCAGGGAGGTCCTGGTTGGTGACAGCGGGACTGTGGTGGCACAGGGATCAATAGTCTGTTCAACGACCGGGGACCCTGTGTGAATGCCACAGATAGCTATGTACATGTTGCAATCTTTTATGTGCTGTAAGCTGCCCAGAGTGGCTGAAGAAACCCAGCCAGATGGGCGGGACATAAATAATAAAACCATCCTCATCCTCATTATTATCATCATCATTACACCCCTGTAGATACATATATTGTCTAATGATAATGTATATGATATGTGAGAATTGCTCCTTTTTAAAACAGAAGGGGGAGCAGGTGCTCATCTGCTGCTGAGACCCACAAACCCCTGATTTGCAAACAGCTGCTCTTGGCCCCTGACCTCTGGGTGGGGTGGGAAGATTAATGGGGTGTGTGTGGGTTTGATGGGAATGTTTTTTGGACGAGGGGCAGTTGAGGTTTTGTTTATTGGTTAATGGGTCTGATTATTGCTTTGTTTATTATTTGATCGTGTGTTTTTAATAGATGTTATGTTACATGAAATATCAATGCGCTGTTAAAACCAGGAAAAGGTGGGGCAGTTAAACGACTCCCACAAAATCCCAAGTCCACACCACAACCTCGAACTAAGGCTAAAGGAGTGTGACTTTCCTTCTGAAGGAGACCTAGTTGGGGGCTCTTCTTCCTCCTTTCCAAATTCCCCAAGAAATGCCAAGCAGGTCCTTCATGAAAATTTATTCTCTGGTTATTGGACCTGCAAGAATGTCTTTATTTGCTTGCTTGGGGGAGTGCACAGCCAATGCTGATTAGATAGGTTTGCATAAAACTGTTGTAGGCGGTCCTCACTTTGGCCAGGATAAAAGGGAAGTGGCAATGGTACAATCAGGGCAGGACTTGGGGGCAGGCAGATGCCGTGGGCCAACTCCACAAAACGAGGGTCTCTAAAATGCAACAGTACTGGTTCAACACACTTTGAATTGAAGCAACACATATTTGCATATAGAGAGCCACCTTCCCAAGTTAGTGCATTAAGTCCACAGCTGAAAACGACCTTAATTAGGGATTGGGAAGCTTGTTCAGACTGGCGGCTGCATTCCCATCTGGGCAAGGCAAAAGTGGGTAGAGTAACTCAGATAAATTTTACCTTTGTATCATAGGCAAGATTCTGCACCCTCACACTTCTCTCTTTCCTCGATTCATGTCATCAAAAGGTATTATAAGGGTTCAAGGACAGACTATAGTAGACCAAAAACACTCCAGGAGATTGCAAGGCAGTGGAGTTAGGGAATGACCTGAGAAGAGTGTGATCCATCAGCTACAGAGATGGGGGGGGGCTGCATTTAGGATCCCAGATCGGAAGCTTGCCACCTACAGCCTAACTGCCACCCTGTAAAGGGAGTGTTAACCTGACTCAGGGAGGTACTGTTTGGTGGGGAAAATAAACCAGACAGAGGGCCTTCTAGGTAGTGGCGCCCACCCTGTGGAACACCCTTCCACCAGATGTCAAGGACACAAGCAGCTATCCTATTTTAAAAAGACATCTGAAGGCAGCCTTGTTTAGGGAAGTTTTTAATATTTAATGCTGTATTGTTTTAACTCTTGATTGGGTGGCTGGGGAACTCCAGAGTGGCTGGGGAACTCAGCCAGATGGGCGGGGTACAAATAATAATAAATTATTATTATTATTATTATTATTATTATTATTATTATTATTATTTACAGTTGTGCTTTCATTCGGCATTCTTGCCAAACACATGTTTTAAAGAAGAAAAGAAACATTGGAATAGGTAGTGAATTTTCTGAATGCAACATGAGAATAGGGCTTCCATATGTCCGGGGTTTTGCCTCAGGAAATCTCATCCAGGGGGAGTTTTCAGTGTTCGTGAAAATGTCAGGTAAATCCCAGCCGTATGGCAATGGGAATGGACGTTTTTGACAAATTTTACCTAACTAAATATTTTAATGTAGATTTACAAAAAAAAGTGTCCAAATTTTCAACTCTACATAAAAAAGCATTTTCATTGGACTCTGTTGTAATCACTGTCTGCCTCATTTCCAAATAATTCAAAGAAACACACATGTAAATATGACTTTGTGTAGAGCACCCCAACTGGAAACTGTCAAAGCTTGATCAAAGAGGGAGCTGGGAACTGCAGCTTTGACCTGACCATTGAGATCAGTCAAAAACTGGCGTGCCATTCATTGATGAAATATATTTGATATTTAAGGAGAGGTCCTTTCAATATCAGCACCTGTGTGTCTGTATCACCTAGCATCATTGTATGTTCTTGTTAAAAATACAGAAAACAGAAGGAGAGTGAAGGTTTTTGTCTCAGTTCCCCATTAGATTGTACCATTGTGAAATTTGCTACCACCACTGAGCTCAAAAGTACAACAGTAATAAACAGCTTCGTCGTCAGCATGGATGTTGGAGATAGTTAAGTAGCCAGTGCTCCCAGATTCAGAGCCAGGAACCGATCTGGGATCCCTCACAGAGCACAAAGCGAGGAGCCTGTCCAGGTCTCTGTTGATACCAGTAAATAGTGTATGAGGAATCACGACCACCACTTTGGGAGCAGGAATGTTGTCATATTCTCTGTGTGGAATAACCATTCTCATATAACCAACCTACTTAAGTTTAATTAACATGTGAAGGGGTTAATACCATAGAGTAAGCCATACTGACAGGCTGAACTACGTATGCCCACTTCCCTTCAATTTGGGAGAAACTAGGTCATCAAGCCTTTCTTAATCCCCACACCCCAAGTCTACGTACAAATTCAGTGATATGAAGAAGTTTGAGCTGGTTGCTCCAGCTCAGACCGCATGGCTTTTACAACCCTCTCTATCCTATGCTAATCATCTAGGAACTTTTACCACTTTGGAACTAAGCTGAGTTTTACTGCCTGTGCAACTTTCTGCAACTGAAACTGACCTTTGAAGAGTTTGGAAGTAAACCAATGATCCACTTACCAAAGGTCTGGTCTTTTCCTATGCTGGAGGAAGAGGGAAGTTTTGGAACTCACAATGACATATTTTTAATGGCTAACAGCCTATATTTCCATGCTTTACTCTCCTGCATATTTTGTGATTTTAAATCTTTGCTAAAGTTCCATCCCCACAGAGTACTTTCCCCAAACCCAGATCTTGGCAACAAGGAAATTCACACATGTACACACATTCACCAACACATAGTTATTGTTTTGCTTCTGTGCATCAGTGAGTAGGAAGGACAGTGGTGGGTTGGTGGAATCCTGACCACAAGTGTCCTCTTGAGCAGAGTCCTGCTCTCTATGAACTGTAAATTTACAAGAAATATGGTGAAAGTTGTCCAACATCCCCTCCTGCAGGTCAAAGGGAAAAGAGCTAGCATGCAGATCAAGGCTTTATTTCATAAAACTTAAAAAAAATAATGATGATGGAAGGGGTACAAATGATGAAGTCCCGCAAGTTAATAAGAAAAGCTTCAGTTGCAGATCTTGTTGCAAATAACTAACAGACTGTGGCTTTGGCTGGCCCAACACTTGCGCCTTGACTCGTTTATTTTGGGGAAACCTTGCAAAATGTCAGATCTTCCTAACAAACTGTGCCTCTCAAATGAGTACTGCTTGTCAACTTCCCGCCAAAACCTACTGGAAAATCACTTGCCATATTTAAGGCGAGGCCCTGGATTTACTTAAACTTGGGGTAGGGAACCTCAGGTATGAGGCCAAACCTAGGATTGGCACCTGTCCTGTATAATCCAGCATTGTCCCTCATTTCAATGTCAAATGTGATGTCCTGTATTGATTCAATAGAGGGCACCCTTTGTCCTGCATTCCCCTCATTTCCATTCTGTACCCCCTCCCCCATCTCTCTGCCAGGTTGGGGATCTTCTCCAAATGCTCGCCCCTGCTCCTACAGGGAATGCATTGCTGGGCTGGCTGAGAAAACTGCCTCTTGCTTCTTTCATTTCCCTTTTTCTCCTCACTCCCTCTCCCCATCCTGTACCTAAGAAGGAGCAAACAGTGACTTTCATGTTGCTGCTTCCAGTTTTAAGGTGGCCATTCACAGAGCTGCAGCCTGGGAGTGCCAGAGGGCACTCCTCAGAGGGGAACAGGGTTTTTTTTGTCTTTGGGATAAGCATTTTTGTTCCAGTGTAGCCCAGAAGCCCCAGTTATGAACATGGTTCTGCATGATATTTGAGAGGACGCTGGGGGAGAAGTAGACCCCCACTAGGCTTGCCTCTCCCCATTCCCTGATATATATTTTTCCTCTCTCTCTCATAAATTTAAAATGTAGAACAAAACTTGTCCGTTCATCAGAATATGCCCCCTATTTGTTTTTGCCCTGGTCTGCAGGTATTGCTGTAATGTACTGCATTTGTGTGAAAAGGTTTGTGAAAGGTCTTTGTTCTGGTAAAATACAGGACAGGACAGCGGTGGGCAGGGGAGTTGGGGGTTGTTATGTACTGAGTTGAATAGGATCCAAACTGCAGCAGTCTGATTGGTCCTAGAACAATAGGATTGAGATTGCAGCAGTCTGACTGGTCCCAGAACAATAGGATTGAGATTGCAGCAGTCTGATTGGTCCCAGAACAATAGGATTGAGATTGCAGCAGTCTGATTGGTCCGCAGGAGCCACCCAATCCAGCTCCAGGTGGAAGTGAATCCGCACTCTGATTGGCATACAGGAGTATCCCGGAATTAGCCAATCACGTGGGGCCCATTGTGTAAATAGTGTATATAAAGCAAACGTTTTGGGGAAACTGCATTCCTCACTACTATGAGCTGAATAAAGAGCATGAAATCCACACTTGACTCCGAGTATATTTCAGGGGTGATATATTTTTTTCACCCGGTGCTGAAATGACTTCAAAGCAATCCATTTCTTAACACAGGAAGAGAACCATCTTCAATGGGCTACGCTCTAGCCATTTCCAGTCTGATTCCCTTGAGGGAACAATCAAAATCTGTGCTCTGCGTTCCCTGCGCAAGTAATTGGTGGTGTGTAAGCCAGGACATTTGGATGTCCCCTAGTGAGTCTTGTATTTCTTGTGTTGATATGGGCTTGTTATTTTTGTGGAAGTCTGCTAGGTGGCAGAAGCCTTTGGCTTGCCAGGTTTTTATCTGGAGTTTTTGCGCTGCGTGTTGGAATAGTGGGTGGTGTGCCAGGCTCAACATCCCCCCCCTTCTTCTGTTCTATTCTTCTGCATTTTATATCTTTATGGCTTCCCGTCTGCACCCAATGTATTTACCTTTGAAGAACACAGATTGTAACTAGAATAATTTTTTTTAAATGATCTCTATTGGTTTTACAAGTTTCACAGTCATACTACGTATCTTATTTCTTTTAACCTTAATACTTTTGCTCTGTCAAGCTTGTACTTCCCTCCTTCCTACTTCTGGTTTCTCTGTGTTTCCTTTATCTTTACACATTTGTTATATTTACAATCTACGTATATGTAATACTATAAAATAATGCTGTTCAAGTTTCTTTTTCAAATTAAATTTTTATTGAATTTCTCATATTGCATTACCTTGCAATATAATATAATATAATATTCCATTGCAGTACATATAAACTTAATCCACACCCATTTTCTCCCCATCCTCCCATCTCTACTTCCCCCAACGCCCACTTAATTTCCGTCACATCTCTATATATTATATTATAGTAATCTGTATTCTTCTCAAATCATCGTTATATTCTTGTTTTCTTTCATTATTAATTTTCCTTCTAACAAATACTTCACATTTTAATCCAGTTTATCGTGGCCAATCTAACTGCAATCCATTTACATTTACATTCTACATATACGTAATACTATAAAATAATACTGTTCAAGTTTCATTAATAAACAACCTTCAATTGTTGTATTATGTTCCTTCAATTGTTGTATTAAGTCAAACCAAATGGTTTTTAATAAAGATTACGAGGTCTTTATTAAAGCAATTAAAGCTGCTGGCAAAGGAAATGCTAGGCGACAGAGCTCCAACCCAGCTCGGGCAGAGCAACAGCTTTATCGAGGTTATCTGAGGTCATAAGGCAAGGTCAAGAGCCAAGGTCATAAGCACGCTCAAATTCCAGACCCCACCAGCCATGTGCCCTAATTACGTTGACCTCAAACACAATGGCAGCAGAAAAAACTAACACAGAAGGAGTAACTAAAAACCAGCCGCAATGAATAACCCCCATACAAACCTCCCAATTTCCACTAAAGGCAAACGGACTCACTGAGAGCTAAATATACCCTGCACTCAATATGAGCCTATTGCAAAGGGTGTAAACAGCCCCCCGCTTACGCCGCGGCTGCTGGCAGGGAATCCCGCAGCTAAAGTAAACTCAGGAAGCATGATCTAAATTGCTGACCAGCCACGTGCTCTGTACCTGCGCCTGCCATGGGACCACTTTTTCTCCACCTTTCCTGAGATCTTAGCCATCGGAAGCAGAGAGAAGATGTCTACATAATCGCCATTCAATATTTTTGCCCTTTTCCTTTCCCCGGCTGCACCCTGCCTTTAAGGGGGCAGGCCACGCACCTTGACCAACCTGATTGACCAGCAAGGGGTGCGACACAGCCAGGAATCCCCCAGTCGTGTGGGGCTGGCCTCCCACTACGCATGTAGTGGACGCCTGGCTCTGCTGTGTGGTGAGCATTGCAGGGGGTTAGGCTAGATGACCATTGGGGTTCCCTTCTGACTCTCCAATCCTGAAATTCACCCCTCATTTCCAACACAGCCTGGAGCCCAGTGACCAGCCCAGGGAACTTTAAAAAACAGGTGTCATGCCCACCAGGCACATTACTAAGGCTTGAGACGCTCCCTGCCACCTCCTAAGCCTCTCCCACCCTTGCCAGCCACCCAGAGGGTGAACCTGATCTTCTCTTTCCTCCTCTCAATGGCTCTTTTCCTCCACCTTCTCTTTTTCTAGGTGCAGCCTGAGGCCTGGGGACACAGATGTCCTTCTCGCAGCTCGGGAGGCCATGGGGAGGACTGGTCACTGGGCTCCAGGCTGCAATGGAAATGAGGGACAAATTGCAGGATTGGAGAGTCGGAAGGGACCTCAATGGTCATCTAGCACAACCCCCTGCAATGCTCACCACGCAGCAGAGCCAGGCGTCCACTTTCCGCAAAGCCACTTCCCCTATGGAGGAGGTGGGGTTGCGGGCTTCATGACCTCCCCATGTGCGCAGCCCTGCTCGACTGGGGAATTCCCACCTGCGTCACACCCCTGGCCGGCCAATCAGGTTGGTCAGGGTGTGTGGCCTGCCCCCTTAAAGGCAGGGCGCAGCCGGCGATCTTCCTCTTTTGCGCCTGCCATCTGCTCTGGTTTTTCCTTCTATGCTGCTCCAGTTTTGTCACATCTACGAACTTTGCATCATGGGATTTATTCCTGAGTGGAAATCACTCGTGGAGCTGAAATCACTCTTAGGAGCTCATTTAGCTCCTTTCGCCTGCGGTGCCTGTTTAACGCTGGCCAGCTGGCTGCCAACTCAGGATCCGTGTTCATCTACCGCTTTGAGCCCAGCCGCTTCTGCGGGGATTTGCAGATCTCAGGAAAGGCAGAGGAAAAGCGGTCCCATGGCAGGCACTGGTATAGGGCTCCTCAGGCAGATAGGACTTTTGAGAACTGGTTGGACAGGTTCCATGTTTTTATGGGGGTGGTCATTGCTGCTTACCCCAAACGCGCTATGCATCTTTTAGTTTATATGTACCATGTGATATGTACCTATGCTCTGGCGGCGGAGTCAGCAGCTTTAACGTATGATGAGGATTTTCGTAGAAACGCTTCCCTATCTAAGGCTGTCAAGTCAGACCTTGAGGTTTGGTTAAAGTTTCTGGATAAATATAATGGCAATTCCTTATGGCAGGACCATTTGAAGTTGCATTCAGATTTTCAGGTACAATCAGATGCAGCAGGTTCCTTGCAAAATGTGGCAGGATATCTGCTTTGACAGATTTAAACTCGGTGGATCTGGGCTTAGGACCCATGGAAGGGATGGGGGAAAGTCAAGAGATTCAGAGTAATTCTCAGTATTTGGAATATGAATCGTTGTTTGGTGTAGGTTTATATTTAAAAAAAATCAAAGGAACAAATTATTTAAAAAACTAAAAGTGAAGGAATGTATGGCGAAGGGAGGAGGTCTGGCTGGGTGCAACACAGTTTGCTGAGAGGGGTTTGCATGGGGTAATAGGGGGGAAGGGGGAGAAGGCACGATCCACATCGGACAAATTGTTTCCTCCTGCATTTTTTCTAATAATCCAAATCTAATCTCCATTATATTCAAAATTCCACATTAGACTATAAATGTTATTCCAATCCTACTCACGATTTTAACTGTTTACAATGGTTTTAAAGGTAAATTTTCCTCATTCATCATTTTAGGAGGTGAAACTTAACAGTTGTTGATTTCTTCGGTGAAGGACCTTAAAAATATGTTTCTGGGATGTGAGGAATTCAAACCTGCTATTGTTTTTTTGATTGGACAACATTTAGTTTGGCAACTCTCCATTTGACAAAGAAGCATATGAAGCGTTTTTGGAAAACCAAAGAATTTTAATTGTACCTTCAGGGCGAAATTAGGTTTTCAATCTCCTAGGTTTTCAAGTCACATTAGAACTTTTTAGTTCTCTGTGGGGGGGATCCTCCAGGACCTCCTCTGTTTGGCTCTGCCTGCCTCCACCACCATTGCCTGGCCTTCCCACTGCCTTGCTCGAGGTGCAACCCCAGAAGCTCACCTTCCTGGGCTGACTTCGGGGCCTCCACCTCCTCCATGGTCCACAGGTGATGCCTCTCTGGGGAGCTGCTGACAGAGGAGCTGGTGGTAATGTCAGGTAATGCTAAATGATTAAAAAAAATAAAAAGAAACCTGGCAATCATTTATGTGATTTCTATGCCATTTTACACACATTTTATATAGCAAGCAAAATTAAATTGTATTAATTTCAACAAAATGTCTGTTTTGTCCAAGTCACATTACAACTTTTTAGCACCCCTCATTTTTGGAAGCTGAAGAAATTCAACCTGCCCTAATGGGTTAATGGAGTGGGGGACCCCCAACTCCCCTGGAGCTTTTTCTCTATGCTGACATCTCTCTTAACTCTTTGATGCTTAGAGGGATAAACCTGAGTTTGCCTCCAGCTTTATAGTTCCCTGCTCCTCTTCCCATTCTTAATCTGGACCTTGAGGGGGAAGGGTCCTCTTGGATGTACCTCCTGAGAAGAAAGGGGCAAGGCTGTCTTCTCTGTCTCGCCAACCAGACAGCCAGGGCTATAGAACTCTTTCCCTAACCCTTAAGAAACGTAAGAGGAGTTTGCTGGGTCCGGCCAATGGCCTTTCTAGTCCAGCATCCTCTTCTCACAGGGGCCAAAGAGATGTCTGCGGTAAACCCTCCAGCAGGACCTGAGCCCAAGAGCGCTCTCCCCTCCCGCGGTTTCCAGCAACTGCTAATTCAGAGACATTGCTGCCTCAGACCGTGGAGGCAGAGCAGAGCCATCCTGGCCAGGACCCCCCCCCTCCCCGACAGCCCTCTCCTCCTCCATCACCCATTTGTCTAGCCCTCTATCAAAGCCATCCAAGTCGCTGCCCCCCTTTTATTTCCACATCAAAGTCCTTGAGTCTGTACTCCAAATAGGGACACCAGGGACCTAGAAATAGCAGCGCTTGTCAGCCCGACCCCTGCAGAGTCTCATCAGGGCTGCCTGAAGGCAATTGAGCAAGTGGGCCAAATTGGGCCCCGCAGGCCACTCCTAAGGGGCCCCCGCACCAGGGCAATCTAGATGGATTGTATTTATATCTCAAAGATTCCAAGTTGGGCCCCACTGGCTGGCCCTGAGTCTTATACTTACTGGGCCCGAGTTGCCCTGACCTCGCATGAAGTCTTGGGTTTGCAATTTTGGGAGAGGGGAGACAGCCTAATGGGGAGCAGGCGGGCTGGTGAGGCCCCCTAGATTTAGAGGCCCTAGGCTGCGGCCTATTTAGCCTATTCATAAATCCAGCCCTGTGCGCCAGTGGGGGGTGGGGGGGGAAACTCTACCCCCCCCATGCCAGGCATCAGTTTATTCATTTCCACCCTGTCGCCTCCTTGAATTGGACTGTGGGGTTCCCTCTCTCCTTCGGGCCTTCTCTGTTTGGCTCCTCCTCTCCCGCTGCAGGGCGGTCCAGAGGGTCGGTGGGTGAGGCCTGAGGAGCAGGCTTGCTTTGGATACATTTTGGGTTTTTACCTTGCATTTCTATGTTGTGATGTGATCCCCGCTGAGAACTAGGGAGGATGAACAGCATACAGTACTAATGAATTAATTAATGGCAAGGTGCAGGCCCCGGGTTAAAGCTACTGCCATAAAGGGCTACCCACACCCTCACTTACTTGTGGGATGTGATCCAACCATCCCTTGCCGGGATCCCCTGGGTGCCACATCGCCTGGACCCTTGGCATCGCCAGGTGGGTGTTGGAGGGGAGCAGCTGGCTTCCCATCAGATGTCAAGGAGATAAGGTACTATCTGACTTTTAGAAGACATCTGAAGGCAGCCCTGTTCAGGGAAGCTTTTAATGTTTGATGTTTTATCGTGTTTTCCATATTCTGTTGGGAGCCACATGGAGGTGGCAACCCAGCCAGATGGGCGGGGTGTGAATCTATTATTATTATTATTATTATTATTATTATTATTTGCACACAAGCTTTGCTTTTGCAAGGGATCTGGGTCAAAGTCAGATCCAATAGAATCTGTGCCCTGAAAACTTCGGAGAGAGAAAACAGGATGTGGGAAAGGGTGTCTCTCTTCCCCATTTGCTCCTTCAGCTCCATTTACTTTTCAAGAGGAAAAAAAGATAACCTGCTCAGCCCTTCCCAACTAAATTTTTTTTTACTTTTTTCCCTTTCCCCCCCTTTTTTAAGGCTATTTTTTACTTTTTTAAGGCTATTTTCGGCACTGCCGGGGTGGAGCCACAGGGGCGGCCAGCGAGGAGGGGTGTCACCCCCCTTCACTGGCCGCCCCTGCGGCTCCGCCCCAGCAGCGCCGAAAATAGCCCCCCCTTCCAGCGGCGCAGCTCGGCATGGAGGCAAGGGGCGGGCCAGCCAGGTGGGGTGCCACCCCCTCCTGGCTGGCCCGCCCCTTGCCTCTTTGCCGAGCTCCGCTGCTGGCTGGCTTGCGGAGCCGGGGCATGGAGAGGGGCCGTCCCTCTCCCTGCCCCGACTTGCGCACCGCCAAGGGAGCCCGGGCGGCGGATTCTGGAGTCTTTGCAGCCCGCAAAGACTCCCGAATCCGCCTCCCAGCACCCCTTCGTGCCGCGGCTGCTCACGCAGGCACGAGCAGCCGCGGCACGAAGGGGTGCCGCCGCCGGGCGGAGGCTTCGGGAGTCTCCCGAAACACCGCCCGGCACCCCCGGGGACGGGGCGTCGCGTGCGTCATGACGTCATGACGCACGCACCGCAATGCCCCGCCCCCAGGGGTGCCCCTTGGCTTCCCGCCCCCAGCAGCCAAGGGGCTAAGAACGCCCCTGGCTGTAGGTGCCCAGAGGCTTTCCAGGCACTGGTGCCATGTTAGTAAGCTCTGATTTAAATGTACACCTGCCCTACCAAGAAGGTGCATGGCAGGTGACATCAAAATAAGTTGTTGTTGTTGTTGTTGTATATTTTTCTTTGCTGTAAGTCACTTGGCAAACAACTAATAAGTTAGAATACAAATAAATAAATAAATAAATAAATTTCTTTTGAAAGATTGTTCCAAAAACCTCCCTTAATAGAATCAAGTATTTTCCATCCTTGCGTGGTTCTTCCATTTTAACTGTTGCAAAGAACCAAAGGGGGGGGGCAACCAAGGTCAAAGTGGAGCCAGTCCTCATCTTATTTCTTCCCCACCTCCTACCCTGCCTGAGAATTCCAGGTATTCCAAGGCAAACCATAATTGGATCAATTCCTTTGGGAGGAACAGAATCCAAACATAAATTCACACCCCAGAAGGCCCTTTCAGAAGGGCCATAGCAAAATGTGGCAGAATATCTGATTGGAGAACTGGGCCCAAACTAACAGAATGAATTTCAGTAGGGACAAATGTAAAGTTCTTCACCTAGGCAGGAAGAACCAGATACACAAATATAGGAAAAGGATCTAGGAGCCTTGCTGGACCACAAGCTTAACATGAGTCAACAGTGTGATGCAGCAGCAGCAGTGGGGAAAAAGCTAATGTTATTCTAGGCTGCATCAACAGAGGTCTAGGGCCCCGATCCAAGGAAGTCATGGTCTCTCTCCGTTCTGCCTTGGCCAGACCACACCTGGAGTCATATGTCCAGTTCTGGGCACTACAATTTGGGAAGGATGTTGACAAGCTGGAAGGTGTACAGAGGATGCATATTTTTTTTGGATAGGCAGAACCCTTGGAACCAAGCCTCCGCATACGATGCGATCATACTGTACTCCAGAACCGACCCCCTATACCCTACTTAAGTGAAGGGGCGCCCCTCAACCTGTGTACCAACTTCAGGCATGACAAAGCTCTCTGCTTGAGCATTTCAACTGTTCAACTTACAAATTTAACTGAAGTTTTTAAAGAACCGTTACCAAGCTTAAAGTGTTGTCTTGCAGGACAAATGCATGTACAGATGAGAAGTCTTGCATGCATTCACACAGCATTGAAACAGACTTGGAAAACCTTTTACATGACACATTAAGCTCGCATCCAAAGCGTTCAGATAATTTCTCCACAGTGTCTGCTGCCTGAACATCACCGCAGTCTCTCCGCTGGGGATGTCCCATGACAAGAGCCCCCTGTCGATCCCCCTTCCCCCGTGGTGATCTAGTCTACTGCCTTTAAGAGACCGGGATGCCCTCCTGAGATCCGGGAGAGGCTCAGGAAAGTGTGGATTGCTAGTTACTCGAAAACCTGAATGCTGTGTCCAAACGGTTTCCCCCTTGCCCCGCTCCTTTCCCAGGGAGAACCCACTCTAAATCAGCACTGAATCAGAGTGGACTCAACCCCTGCTGAGACCCACACACCCCTGACTTGCAACAGCTTCCCTTGGCCCCTGACCTCTAGGTGGGGTGGAAAGATTAAAGTGGGCGGGGGGGGGGAATTGTTGGTTTGGTGTGGATGTTTTTTGGACGAGGGGAAGTTGAGGTTTTGTTTATTTTTATTTATTCATTAATGGGTCTGATTATTGCTTTGTTTATTATTTGAGCGCGTTTTTAAATAGATGTTATGTTACATGAAATATCAATGCACTGTTAAAACCAGGAATTGGGGGGGGCAGTTAAATGACTTCCCCCAAATCCCAAGTTCCCACCACAGCCTCAAACTAAGGCCAGGACAATAACACAAGCACCATACATTGTTGTTGTTCAGTCGTTCAGTCATGTCTGATTCTTGGTGACCCCATGGACCAGAGCACGCCAGGCTCTCCTGTCTTCCACTGCCTTCTGCAGTTTGGTCAGACTCATGTTGGTACCTTCGAGAACACTTTCCAACCATCTCGTCCCCTTCTCCTTGTGCCCTCCATCTTTCCCAACATCAGGGTCTTTTCCAGGGAGTCTTCTCTTCTCACGAAGTCATACACAGACAACAGCAAAGAGGCTCAGAAAAGCAGTCTATAAAATTGTAGCAATAAGCAGAGACCATGTATTGTACTGTTTCCTCTGACAATCCAATATAGACAATGGTAGAAACTTCACAAATAATTAACAAAATTCAACACTTTGACCGATTTCCTTGGTTACAATGGCTAATGACTCCCCCTGCCTCCATAATCCCTTAAGTATAAGGTCACATACTCATTGCCCCCCATAAGGCATGAACTTAGCCTCACAATAGCAGGCAGGAGGCACTCATAACCCAGACAGAAATCCATCCGGTTGGAGGATTGAATCTTGCTACTTTCAAAAGAGAAGCACAGGAAAGCCTTGCAGCTAGGGGGATGTGCCAATACTTTTATTATTCTTTGGGGAAGAGGGTAGTTAAAAGGTGCTGGGAACTGGGGCTATGGACAGAGGTGGGTGATGGGCTCATGTTTCTACATGCCAAACACTCCTACTTTGTGACGTATTTGTGATGTATTGATGATGCTTTTCAAAAATGTATTATGGGAAATGGGGAGGGATCTTAAAAGTTCACACAACCCCACGCTCGGGGTTCCTACTCTTTGTGTGCTTGAACCTTGTTGCAAGAAATAAAGATCAGGTCTACCAGGGGCGTACCCAGGATCAAAACTAAGGGGGGGGCAAGCCATGGTCGTTCAGGTTGTGACATTTCAGCACGGAAAGGCGAATGAAACCAAAATTTTAGGAAAATTATATATAATTGCAGTGGTGCCCCGCTAGATGAATGCCTCGCTAGACGAAAAACTCGCTAGACGAAAGGCATTCGCTAGCGGAAGGCTGCCCCGCAAGACGAAAAAGTCAATGGGGCTGCCTCGCAAGATGAAATGTTTTTTTTTCGCAAGATGGGGGGGGGAAATTCCGTTGCGAAAACCGCTATTCTGCCGCTGATTCTGCTAAACGAAAAATTCGCTATACGAAGACACTCGCAGAACGAATTATTTTCGTCTAGCGAGGCACCACTGTATAGCAGTGCTTTATTACGGTAGTTATTACAATTATTTGCTTGAATTTTTTTTAATTTTTATTCTAGTTACATGTCTTATACCAGGGGTGGCCAACTCCCAAGAGACTGTGATCTACTTTCAGAATTAAAATCTGGCAGTGATCTACCCCCGTTTTTTGGGGTTCAGCTCAAAGTTGTTGGCCTTTTTTAGGGGTTCGGTTCGTTTTTAGTTGTTGAGCTTTTTTTAGGGACTAGACCTTCTGAAATAATTGATTTAAAAACTAACTCAGCAAGACAGAAGACTGCCTGCTTTGTAAAGTGTGACAACCTTTGAGGTACAAAACACCCAGACAAGGAAAACCAACTCAGCTAACTAGTTTACACAGATCTGAGGAGCCAGTTGATGCGTGCTAGGCCTTCGATTTCACATATGGTGCCCAAACAACTGTACCCACACCACACTACCTCCAAAGTAAACCAAAAAGCTAAAAGCAAATGCAGTAGCAAACCTCAGAACTGAACTTAAAACAAAATCTGTATTCCCCTGCAACTGCACAGGCAAACCACCTAGAAATCAAACCTTGCTGCAAAACAATGCCACCCCCAATGGAGGCTGGAACCTGCCCCACAAAAGGAACCTGGGACAAGCTGAAGCACCAATGGCTCAATTACCCTCTTTGATAACATAAAATGCACAATGATTATTTAAAAAAATATTTATTCCTTTTAATTAATTTTCTAAGCAGTAGAAACTTTAGCAAGAGCACACTAAATCCTGAATTATTTGATTACTGACCACATTATGTAAACAGCAAACAAAAACAGCTTCAAAAAACAGAAAAACTTTCCCCCCCAAACAGAAAGCCCCAAATGGCTGAAAAACTCAGTTTCCCAGGATCCTCAGCCCTCGCAAAGGAACTACTCACCATGCAAGGGAACTCAGTTTCCAAAGCTCCCTTGCAACGATCAGCCGGCGCAACACACACACACAGTGTCGGCCAAGAGCTCAATTGTTATTGAGATTTTGGGAGGGGGAGAAAGACCAGTAGTTGAGCTTTTTTTTCCCTTTTAGGCTGCCAATAACCATTTAATTTTTTATTTTATTTTTGCTTCTAGGGGGTACGCCCATGAAACCATCCTAGCTAAAGGTAAAGGGACCCTGACCATTAGGTCCAGTCGCGGACGACTTTGGGGTTGTGGCGCTCATCTTGCTTTACTGGCTGAGGGAGCCGGTGTACAGCTTCTGGGTCATGTGGCTAGTATGACTAATCCGCTTCTGGCGAACCAGAGCAGTAACAATGGAAACGCCATTTACCTTCCCACCAAAGCGGTACCTATTTATCTACTTGCACTGTGACGTGCTTTCGAACTGCTAGGTTGGCAGGAGCAGGGACAGAGCAACAGGAGCTCACCCCGTCGCGGGGATTTGAACCGCTGACCTTCTGATCGGAAAGCCCTAGGCTCTGTGGTTTAGACCACAGCGCCACCCACGTCCTAATAAAACCATCCTACCCATTCTCAAAAGGCCAGCCTCTGTGGGTGCAGCAGAGATCCTGCTGGCACCCCCGATAAGGAAAAGTCCTCTTCGCCAACCCTCTGGAGGGCTGAGCGTGCCCAGCTAGCCTTGGTGCTGCTGGCGTCATAATTGCCATGTGTTTGTGTCACGCCCGCGCTGGCTCTGCAGTACCTTCCTGTGGCCACCGGGTGGCAGCACCTGCCCCTGCTAGTACGCCTGTTGCCGGAGCAGCAGCAGCGCTTGCTGACGCTGCTCAGCGAGTGATGAAGGTAGCAGCCGGGCTGAGTTAGCAAAAGGGTGCTAGCTCTGCAGGGACTGCGCTCAGGATCAGCCCCCCTGCTCGCCGGCATGTCCCCCCCTTTTGTTTCCTCCCTTGCCTCTCTCTCCGGCAACGAGGGTGGGATCAAAACATGAAGGCTGGGCATGTGACTACCGCGGGGGAAGAGAGAGACGCAGAGCGGAATCCCAAGTCATAAAAAAAGAGTTGCCTGCGGCAGCTTAGAAAATCAGGAGGAAAGAGAGTAGAAGCATGAAGCGTGTTTGCGTTTCCATGTCCTGCCAGGGACTCAAGGCTGCTTCTGGGGGGGGGGAGCTGGTTTCTAGGGGGGGCAGGTGCCCCCTCCTGCCCCCCCCTGGGTACGCCCATGAGGTCAGGGATCCCATCTCCCCAGGTGCTGGTACCAGCAAACACAAAGTGAGGAACCTACCCAGGTATCTGTTGATTCCAGTGAAACCTGCTCCAGCTACCACCACTATTTTGAGAGCAGGAGAGTTTCACTGTTTCACCTGGGGACACAGACTGGGAGGCGGGCTGAATGAAGGTTGGCTGTGAAGTGACACCTTTGCAAAAAAGGGAAATGGAGGAAATCAAATACTTTGATCACACTTCTCTCTTTCCTCGATTCAGGTCATCAAAAGGTGTTATCAGGGTTCAAGGACAGACCATAGTAGACCAAAAACACTCCAGGAGACTGCAAAGCAGTGGAGTTAGGGAATGACCTGGGAAGAGTGTGAAGCATCAGCTACAGAGATCTGGGGGGGCCTGCATTTAGGACCCCAGATTGGAAGCGTGCCACCTACAGCCTAACTGCCGCCCTGTAAGGGGAGTGGAAACCTGACTCAGGGACGTATTGTTTGGTTGGGGAAATGTATACAGTTGTGCTTTCATTTGGCAGTATTGCCAAACACATGTTTTAAAGAAGAAAAGAAACATTGGAATAGGCAGTGAATTTTCTGAATGCAACATGAGAGTAGGGCTTCCATACGTCCGGGGTTTTGCCTCAGGAAATCTTGTCTAGGGGAAATTTCCGATGTTCATGAAAATGTCTGGTAAATCGCAGCTGTATGGGAATGGACGTTTTTGACAAATTTTACCGAACTAAATTTTATAATGTAGATTTATTTTTTTTAAGTGTCTGAATTTTCAACTCTTCACAAAAAGCATTTGCGCGGCCAGGCGAAGTCCCCCCGCACCCCGGGGCAGCCCCTGAGGGAAATAAAGACTCATGACAACGTTCTATGGGATTAAATTGGCCACAACTTTATTAATATTTCAGATGTAGGAAGACCTTGGCTCAGGCATTGGGCGTTTATCCTTCCCAGCCCCCCAGCCGGGGTTCTGGGTAACTTCAGGGTTATCCAGCATGATTGGGAAGTGGGCTAGTCTGGAGAACATATGTTCAAGCAGATAGCCCACCCCCCTATGTTCGCTGCCGCTGGAAGGGGAGGGCAGTGACGACCCTGGGCGTTTGGTCAATGCCTCCCCCTGAGACCCCTTTAACGGGAACCCTGTTATCGCCGCCACAATGGGGGCTGGGGTCACCGCCCCACGCCCCCCAATCCTGTAAATGACTAAAGGATTCCGCCCAAGGCCTGCAACCGCCAAAGTTGTGACGAATTGCTACGGGAAAGGCGAAACCTGCCAATGCAGGGAAATTCCTTTCCGGCCCTTCAACAGCGACCTTGTCATAGCAGCGCCTGCGTGCCTGTGTGGCTGCGGAAAAAAGGTGGTTAAACCTGCAAAGTAAGCATTAATTGAGGGAGTGGGGGGTGGGGAATCTCTGACTCCAACGGCTGCTTCCCAGGTATGACTCAAGATCTATTGTGTGTAGTGCATAATCCCTCCCTCTACCTGGCCAATCCCATTGGCAACACCTCCCAGCCGGGATTGGGCGGCTGCTAGCGTAGGTGGAGTCCACAGGTATCCCAACCTGGGAAGGTGAAGCCAATCCAACTGCCAGGAGCTGCCACCGTGATTCAAAGGGGACCCCTCGCAACCTCGCAACATGCGCACCCCGTTTGATGTGGGGAACGCTCATTTCATTGGACTCTGTTGTAATCACTGTCTGCCTCATTTCCAAATAATTCAAAGAAACACACACATGTAAAGCACCCCAACTGGAAACTGTCAACGCTTGGTCAAAGAGGGAGCTGGGAACTGCAGCTTTGACCTGACCATTGAGATCAGCCAAAAACTGTGGTGTGCCATTCATTGATGAAATGTATTTGATATTTAAGGTGAAGTCTTTTCAATAACAGCACCTGTGTGTCTGTATTACCTACTATCATTGCATGTTCTTGTTAAAAATACAGAAAACCCATTTAGGTTTAACTCTGCTTTTGTGTGATTCTGTGGTTTCCTTGCTGTGGGGAAGGAGGGTGAAGGTTTTTGTCTCAGTTCCCCATTAGATTTTACCATTGTGAAACTTGCTACCACCAGTTACCTCATAAGTGCAACAGTCATAAACTACCTCATCTTCAGCCTGGATGTTGGAGATAGTTAAATAGCCAGTGTTCCCAGATTTACAGCCAGTAAACCGATCTGGGATCCCTTCTCCCCGGGTGCTGGTATCAGCAAACACAAAGCAAAGAGCCTGGCCAGGTCTCTGTTGATGCCAGTCAAATCTGTATGAGGAATCACTGCCACCACTTTGGGAGCAGGAAAGTTTCACAGTTTGGCCCAGGACACAGACTGGGAGGATGGCTGAGTCAACGTTGCCTGTGAAGTGACACCTTTACACACACACACACAACACACAAAGAAAGAAAGGAAAAGGGAGAGGAGAAAAAAAGCCCATGATATTTTATTCTCTACTGCATCATAAAAGCATCGCAATCCTATGATGAATGTTGTTGTTGTTGTTCAGTCGTTCAGTCGTGTCCGATTCTTCGTGACCCCATCCTGAAGGGGACAGTTCTATATATCAATTCCCTGTTGTGAAATGCTTTTAATCTTTAATGCCTTTAAATGCTTTCTTTAGCTTGGTTATTTGTTCACAGCATTGTGCATTAATGTATTTCTCTGTATTGCTAATAATAAGAGAGGCCCCTTTGGAGAGACCTTGAAGCTGGAATGTGCCTTTAACATTGCTGCTTGGAGGCATCTTTTCTGGGAAACCAGCCAGGCTGCTTGCTTCAAAAGCCCATGATATTTTATTCTCTACTGCATCATAAAAGCATCGCAATCCTATGATGAATGTTGTTGTTGTTGTTCAGTCGGTCAGTCGTGTCCGACTCTTCGTGACCCCATCCTATGATGAATATATAACATAATATATAGCAAAAAATTGGTGTAACATAATATATAGCAAAAAATTGGTGTTATATATTCCTATGATGAATATATAACACCAATTTTTTGCTGTTTGTTCCTATGCAAAATAAGATTCCTTCTCCATGTCCTTACCTGAATAGTAATTGAGAAGGGCCAGGAAAAACAGAGACCAGGCCATGGTGAGGTCTCCAAAGCAGGGTGGTTCTCTTAATCTAATAGGCAACTGACTGGGACCTCACCCTTAAATCCCCCAGATCTGATGAATGGCCCCTTCATGCAAACCATCCTGTGCTCATTGGCTCTGCTATCACTGCGTATTGTCACACAAGCACTGGGGGAGAAAAAAATATAGACCAGAGGCAATTGTGTTTCATCCAGCAGAGCTTTACTGATACTGAAGGCAACTGAGCATATTGGTCACAAATCCAATGCATTCAGGATTGGCACAGTCCATAAGAAATCCAGTTGCAGCACTTAAAAAAACCTTACACTTAAAAGAACTTAGAATAAGACTTAAACCTTAACACTACAGCATGCAGAATACCAGAAGAACAGATCAGAACGAAGAGACAGAGAAAGAGAAACTGAGTGAGACCCAGGCTCCTCCTGGCCTTATTATTATAGTCCGTATGACCTTGACAGAAACATAACAGAACCAGTTTAAACAGCTTCCCAGAGAAATATAACCCAAACATCAGAAAAACTTCTTCCTGTTTCTCTCACATAGAAATAAACCTTCTAGAATCTACCTGAACTAATCAGAATAGGAAAGATCTCTGCACATCAGATCAATACTTTCTGTACTAAGAAATGAAAACTGACACATGTCAGCACAATGCCACAGGAGAAAACAAATCCAGCAGAATGCATAAAAGCATTAGGTTTTTTGTTTTTTAAAACAAACAAACAAACAAACATTAGGAATGGCCTAATGAAAACGGGACTGTGGTGAGATCACCCATCCTCATTTTGGTTGATAAGGTCCAAGCACAGACAGCCTGAAAATGATGGTCCACTTCCCATTTCATATCCAGAATAGGACTGGGCTGACTTCCGAGTCTTTGTTCAATAGTGCTGATAAGAAGAGCACCCTCTGCCACCCCAGAGGGCAGAGAGTTTATCTTGAATGCCAAGCACACTCTTAAAAAAACACACGTTGGAATGTGTAGGGAATTTTCTGAATACAGGAAGAGAACCATCTTCAATGGGCTCCCTTCTAGTCATTGCCGGTCTGCTTTCCAAATAATGCAAATAAGAAGCAGATACATATATGTGTGTGTTGTTGTTGTTTTTTAAAAACCCTTGTTGACACAATCAAAGACTGCCCTCTTCTTTCCCCTGATTTTGAGATTCACAAACTTCCACATTCTTGAATGGAGTTTTAACAAGATGGGAGTGACATTGACATATTCTCTGTGTGGAATAACCATTCTCATATAACCAACCTACTTAAGTTTAATTAACGTGTGAAGGGGTTAATACCACAGAGTAAGCTGTGCTGACAGGCTGAACTATGTCCACTTCCCTTCACCTTGGGAGAAACTAGGTCATCAAGCCTTTGTTAATCCCCACACCCCAAGGCTACGTACAAATTCAGTGATATGAAGAACTTTGAGCTGGTTGCTTTTACCGCATGGCTTTTACAACCCTCTCTATCCTATGCTAATGACTTTTACCACTTTGGAACTAAGCTGAGTTTTACTGCCTGTACAACTTTCTGCAACTGAAACTGACCTTTGAAGAGTTTGGAAGTAAACCAATGATCCACTTACCAAAGGTCTGGTCTTTTCCTATGCTAGAGGAAGAGGGAAGTTTTGGAACTCACAATGGCATATTTTTAATGGTAAACAGCCTATATTTCCATGCCCAATTTCAACTAAGGGATGGTGGGCTGCACTAAAACATTGGCTCAAGATTGCAGTTCTTGAGCTAGGGGAGGGTCTATATCAACACTTGAAGAATGAGGAGTGTGTCAGCAACTGGCAGAAAATCATGGCTAGAAAAGCCACCTGTATTGGTCTGGCACACACACCCCCCCCCAAACTCCATTGCCTGGGTTATGAAGGTGCCCTAAAGACTCTAAAGCAAAGACTCTGGGATGTTGCACACGGTGACTTGCAACGGCAATCACACGCAGTCTGCAGTCCGCTGGCAGTGAGAGTGCAGTATGGGCATGCCTTTAGGTTGACATCTTATATTAAAATCTGACAGTTCCAAAGTACCGAAGGCTATTTACAAAAGCCAGACTTAATGTCTTCCCTTCTGCAGTGCTGGATGGCAGATTGAGAGGAGTTCCTTACCAGGACAGACTATGCTCGTGTGACCAAGACATTGACTCTATAAAACATATTTTGCTGCACTGTGTGAAATTCGAACGTGCCAGGGCTGAACTGATATTGTTAGTACCTTTCCTGGGAAAATCAAAGACTTACTATGTCAGGCTCCTACTGTATACAAAACTCTTGCGACCAGACGCCATCTCTCTCTTTTGGATTCGTCTCTTCAAGGAAGAACACCTTAGGACAGAATGCTCTCTTGGCCTAGTGCAGCCTGCTCCCTTATGGAGATAGCTTCACCCACATGTAAATAGATTTATCTAAGCTAGCCTGCCTTCTGAGACTGTACTGTAACTCAGGATGATTGTAAGTAAACTCTTTTTATATCTTTTAAAGAGCACTGTGTTGTGTCTTTACTTTTAAGAGGGAAGAAGGGGAATATACCAGGAATATATATGTTATTCTGAGGCTTTAGCAAGCCTGTGCAACCGTTTCTGCTGTGCTTTAGAAAGGGAATGCAACTCTGCTAAGTTTGGAACTTGTTAACACAAGCTGGGATAGGATATCTTAATCAATATATCCTCATCCGCATTCCAAAGCATTCCCAAAGGTCTGACAAGAGCTGCTATGTCTAGGTCCCTGGTGCCACTATTCAGAGTACAGACACAACAAGGGACTTGTGGAAATAAAGGGGGGGCAGTGACTTGGATGGCTTTGAAAGAGGGCTAGATGAATTGATGATGATGATGATGATGATAATAATAATTTATTTGTACCCTGCCCATCTGGCTGGGTCCCCCAGCCACTCTGGGCCGTTTCCTACAAATATTAAAATACATTAAAATATCACAGATTAAAAACTTCCCTAAACAGGGCTGCCTTCAGGTATTTTCTAAATGTCAGGTAGTTGTTTATCTCTTTGACCTCTGATGGGAGGGCGTTCCACAGGGCGGGTGCCACTACCAAGAAGGCCCTCTGCCTGGTTCCCTGTAGCTTTGCTTCTCGCAG
Source organism: Lacerta viridis (assembly GCA_900245905.1). Lineage (NCBI taxonomy): Eukaryota > Metazoa > Chordata > Lepidosauria > Squamata > Lacertidae > Lacerta > Lacerta viridis. The sequence continues at coordinate 44,620 of OFHU01003069.1, forward strand.
TGAGGGAACCGCCAGAAGGCCCTCGGAGCTGGATCTCAGTGTCCGGGCTGAGCGATGGGGGTGGAGATGCTTCTTCAGGTATACAGGACCGAGGCCGTTTAGGGCTTTAAAGGTCAGCACCAACACTTTGAATTGTGCTCGGAAACGTACTGGGAGGAGGAAAGGGCTGTTGGGGGGTCCTGGCCAGGATGGCTCTGCTCTGCCTTCACGGTCGGAGGCAGCAATGCATCTGAATCACCAGCTGCTGGAAACTGCGGGAGGGGAGAGAGCTCTTGGGCTCAGGTCCTGCTGGAGGGTTTACCACAGACATCTCTTTGGCCACTGTGAGAAGAGGATGCTGGACTAGAAAGGCCTCGGAGAGAGAAAAAGAGGATGTGGGAAAGAGTGTCTCTCTTCCCCATTTGCTCCTTCAGCTCCATTTACTTTTCAAGAGGAAAAAAAGATAACCTGCTCAGCCCTTCCCAACTAAAGGGGAGATGGAGGTGCCCAGAGGCTTTCCAGGCACTGGTGCCATGTTAGTAAGCTCTGATTTAAATGTACACCAGGAAGGTGCAAAGCAGGTGACATCAAAATATGTTGTTGTTGTTGTTGTTGTTGTTGTTGTTGTTGTATATTTTTCTTTGCTGTAAGTCACTTGGCAAACAACTAATAAGAAATAATATTTTTTCCCCAAAAAAATTTATTGGTTTTTACAATTTAAGCACATTACATACTTGTTAAATTTATTCATCCCCCCTCTCACTGGGGGGAGCAAATTTCCACTCCCGTCTCCCACAGGGGAAAACATTAAACATTTTCAAAATTTAACATATTTAACATACAAAAAAATCGTAGCTTGTGTTTGGCCTATTTCCCTATATCAAACATTCATCTTTTCCTTAATTTCATTGTTGATTGACTTCCCCGAATCTCCCCCTATCAAATCTATTTTACCCACCTATAAAAGTTTTACCTTTATCCTATTACACAAAATCCATTAATATATACTCAAATCCTTATATTTCTTACCAAACCTCGGCTCCTAGACACTTTTGAACCTTTCCTAAACCCTGCCAATTTTTAATCCACTCCCACCCTCGCAAATTCCCAAACCCAAAAGCCACAGCCCACCCCAGCCCTCCCCAAATCTTTGGCCCTTAATTTAGTCATATCTATCTTTTCTTCTCTTTTCATCTTTTACAAGATGTTGATCCATAAGTCCTGATATTTATAAACAGGCCAGACTTCTTGTATCCTTCTTCTGTCCATTTGCAGAGTGGAGTCTTTATTTTCTTTCTCATTTTCTCCTGCTCCCTTTATAGGTAATAAGAAATAATATAAATAAATAAATAAACTTCTTTAAAAAGAGTGTTAAAAAAACTCCCTTAAAAGAATCATGTCTTTTTGTTCTAAGAAAGTCTTGAAAAGAATCCTTATAAAAATTTTTTAAAAAACAATTCTTCAGAAGCACCTTACAGACCAACTAAGTTTGTTCTGGGTATAAGCTTTTGTGTGTATGCACACTTCTTCAGATAGAATAATAATAATATTATAATAATAATAATAATAATAATAATAATAATAATAATGGCATTGTAGAGCTGGAAGGGACCCCAAGAAGCATCTAGTCCAACCCCTGTAATGCAAGGAAGTCCAAGCGTGGACCAGAAGGAACTGCTGGGCATCCTTAAACCGGAGTGTGTTTTTGCCCTGTGTTCAGACCCACCTTGGCCATCAGGAGACGCACAGCTTTCTTTCCTCATCTTCTGTGGCACGGCTGGCTGCTGGCTGCTGTTGCGCTTCCTGCGGAACATGTGAGGGGGGTGGCGGGCGACCAGTTCTTTCAGGCCCTTCAGCACCCCTTTCAGGGGCTTCTTCTTTACCGCCGCTTCTGAACAAGAAGAAGAACAAGCCATGTCGTCATCTGGGGAAGGGGCACCAAGCCAGGCTGGGAAAGGAAGGTGAAGAAGACTCGGGAATTCCACTGCTATCCAGAGGGGCAGTGCAAACTGGTCAGCCTCTGCGCGTCCCAAATGGGACCCCGCCAGATGCTGTGGACTAGCACTCCCAACAGTCCCCCCCAAACAGCTGTCTTCAAATCTCTGAAAGGCTGCAACACCATGGAAGATGGAACAATATGGGTTCCTGCTGCTCCAGAGGGCAGGACCTGAACCGATGGATTCAGATGAGAAGGACAGGTTGGGAGAGGCTACGGAAAACAGATTTGAAATTCATGGCATGTTGTTCGCTAAAAGAAAGCTACATGAAAATGATGTACCAGAGGTATTTGGCTCCTGTTAAATGAGCAAAAATATACAGAACGGGTACAAATACTTGTTATAAATGTAAAGAAAAAGAAGGTACCTTTTATCATATCTGGTGCACATGTAAAATAGTAAAGAAAAAACTGGGAGATGATGTACAATGAAATGAAAAAAGGTTCAAAATAATAGGAATTACAGGTACCAATTTTCCAAAGGATCAGAAAAGATTGTTTATGTAGGCGACAACAGCCGCACGGATGCTACAGGCCCAGAGATGGAAGGAATAGACAACCCCGACCAGAGAAGAATGGCAAATCAAGATGATGGACTATGCCAAAAGGGCTAGAATAACTGGGAAGCTCAGAAATCCACAAGGCAATAACTTTAAAAAAGAATGGGGAAAGTTTATCATTTATAAACGAGACCACTGCAAGCAGGTTAAAATATTGGCAGAAATTTAAACACACTTGTAATGTAAAGGAAACTATGGACAATTCAGAAGGAAAAATACTTGGATAAATACTGATATGCAGTTGTATTTGTTTTCATTAGGACCCGGGGAAGGGATGGGGGAAAGTTAGGAGATTCAGAGTAATCTCAATATTTGCATTCTGAATCGTTGTTTGTTGTAGGTTTATATTTTTAAAAAAAAAATCAAAGGAAAAAATTATTAAAAAACTAAAAGAGAAGGAAGGAGATTCTGATTCAGTCACAGAAACAACTTTGTGACGAGAAGAGCTCTTTGATGGTGGAACAGGCATCGCAGACCTCAGACAAGAGAACAGGTCCGTTCCTTCGTCCCAAACCTCCCGAGTTTACGAACCTTCCGTCAGGCTTGAGTACGAGCAATGCGGAGCGTCTTCTGGGCAGGCTGTCGGATCCAGGGACTTGGGCACAGCAATATCTCCCCCAGCAGGGCAGCTCGACTCTGGCAGAGGTGGGTCTGCAGCAGCTTCTGCTGAAAAAAAAGAAATCAAGGAACGCATTGCATCAGCGTTTGGCCTGTCCTGCTGGAAGTTCAGTTGTAACTCTTTCCATTAGATGGGAAGAAGATAAACTCCCTCCCAGAGAAGAATGGCGGATCAAGTTGATGGATTATGCCGAAATGGCCAAAATGTTGGGTATTGATAAATGAAGAATGAAAAAATATATATCCTAGAACTGCAAGTACTTGCCAATCATTTTTAATTATTTCCATGTGCCATTTTACATACCAAGGAAAACTAAATTGTATTAATTTAAACAAAATATCGGTTTTGTCCAAGTCACATTGCAACATTTTAGCACCCCTTGTTTTTGGAAGCTGGAAGCTCAAGAAATTCAACATGCCCTAATGGGTTAATGGAGTGGGGGACCCCAAGCTCCCCTGGAGCTTTTCCTCTATGCAATTTTGGGAGAGGGGAGGCTGCCTGCTGGGGAGCAGGTGGGATGGAGGATGAACCGCATACTAATGAATGAATGAATTAATTAATTAATGGCAAGGTGTAGGCCCCAGGTCAAACCTACCGGCAAGGTTGGCCATGAATCTTTGGAGGATGGGTAGCGGGGAGGTCGATGAAGATCGGCTGCCCATGCTGAGAAGCTGTGGATCTCGGGCAGAAGGAAGCCCCCTTTCCCCCTTCTGCCATAAAGTCCAATCTACCTCTGATCTTGTGTCTAGGGAGAAAGAAAGCACTCCAAATGAAGGCGCTGAAGGATGGAACGCCTCTCCTCTCCTCTCCTCTCCTCCCCTCTCCTCTCCTCTCCGCTCCTCTCCAAGGCCCCCGCCCCCGGCTGATTTGGGACTACAGTTCCCATCATCCCTGACCACTGGACCTGTTAGCTAGCAATGACGGGAGCTGCAGTCCAACAACAACTGGGGATAAAGAACTATCTGACTTCTGGAAGAAATCTGAAGGCAGCCCTGTTTAGGTAAGCTTTTAATGTTTAATGTTTTGTCGTGTTTTTCATATTCTGTTGGGAGCCACATGGAGGTGGCAACCCAGCCAGATGGGTGGGGTGTAAATACATTGTTGTTGTTGTTGTTGTTGTTGTTGTTGTTGTTGTTGTTGTTGTTGTTATCTGCACACAAACTTCGCTTTTCCAAGGGATTTAAGTCAGATCCAATAGAATCTGCGCCTTGAATACCTCAGAGAGAGAAAACAGGATGTGGGAAAGGGTGTCTCTCTTCCCCACTTGCGCCTTCAGCTCTGTCTACTTTCAGAGAGGAACAAAAGATAACTTCCTCAGCCCTTCACAACTAAAGGGGGGATGTAGGTGCTCATAGGCTTTCCAGGCACGGGTGCCATGTTAGTAAGCTCTGATTTAATTGTACACCTGCCCTACCAAGAAGGTGCAGGGCAGGTGACAGCACCTGCCTCCACCACCATTGCCTGGCCTTCCCACTCCCTTCCTCGAGGTGCAACCCCAGAGGCTCACCTTCCAGGGCTGGCCTCAAGGCCTCCACCTCCTCGATTGTCCATGGATGGTTCCTCTCTGGAGAGCTGTTCCCGGAGGACCTGGCAGTTGGTTCCCGGGACTCAGGCCTCAAAATATCTCCCTCAAAATAGCAGGTGGAGTCTGGCAGAGGGGGGTGGACAGTATCTTCAGCATCTTCTGCTGAAACAAAAGAAATCCAGCAATGCATTGCATCAGCATTTGGCCTCTCCTGCTGGAAGTTCAGCCGTAACTCTTTCCATTAGATGGGAAGAAGATAAACTCCCTCCCAGAGAAGAATGGCAGACCAAATTGATGGATTGTGCAGAAATGGCCAAAATGACCGGCAGAATCAGAAGACAGGAGGACCAAAATTTCAATAAGGGATGGGGGAAATGTTTAACCTATCTTCAAAACCATTCCCAACAGTTAATCGTTAGTAGGATTGGAATATCACTTGCAGTTTAAGGGTGAATTTTGGACACAATGGAGATGTAAAAGATGTGGATTATCATAAAAGATGCAGGAGCAAATGGTTAATGGCAGCTCCCACAAAGGGGAGGATAGAAGCCCAGGAGATTCCTGGGAATCTTGTTTCTATGTTGTATGTTTGATATGTGGCTGTAAAGTTTGAATCTGAAAAACCAAATCAATAAATGTATGGGGGAGGGAGGAAGGCTTGGTTTGGATACTTTTTGGCTTTTTAACTTGCTTTTATATGTTGTGAACCTCACTGAGAACTATGGAGGATGAACAGCATACTAATGAATTAATTAAGGGCAAGGTGCAGGCACCGGGTCAAACCTACCGTCATTGTTGTCCAGGATGGGGAGGGGGGAGTTTGACGACTCTCGGCTGCTTATTAGTATAAACTCTGGTTCTAGGGCGGAAGGAAGAAGAGTTTGGATTTGATATCCTGCTTTATCGCTACCGGAAGGAGTCTCAAAGCGGCTAACATTCTCCTTTCCCTTCCTCCCCCACAACAAACACTCTGTGAGGTGAGTGGGGCTGAGAGACTTCAAAGAAGTGTGACTAGCCCAAGGTCACCCAGCAGCTGCATGTGGAGGAGTGGTTAAGCGAACCCGGTTCACCAGATTATGAGTCGACCGCTCTTAACCACTACATCACATTGGCTCTTTCCTCCTCTCGAGCAATGCGCTCCGAGGCCTGAACTCCGCCCCCTTCTGCCTGAAAGTCCAATCTACCTCCGATCCCGTGTCTAGGAAGAATGAAAACACTCCAACCGAAGGCGCTGAAGGATAGGAGCTCTCCCCTCCCCTCTCCTCTCCTCTCCAAGGCCTCCGCCCCCGGCTGTTTTGGGACTACAGTTCCAATCATTCCTGACCCCTGGACCTGCTAGCTAGCAATGATGGCAGTTGCAGTCCAACACCAGCTGGAGAACCCATGTTAAGAAAGACTACATCAGCTGGCAGCAATGGTTCTCCAGCGCATTGCCTCGCCAGGGTGGCACATGCTCTACTGATGTCCCTCTTGGACTACTGCAATGCGCTCTACGTGGGGCTACCTTTAAAGGTGACCCAGAAACTACGATTAATCGAGAATGCAGCAGCTAGACTAGCACATGGGAGTGGCCACCAAGACCACATAACACCACTCCTGAAAGACCTAGGTTGGTTCCCAGTACTTTTCTGAGCACAATTCACAGTGTTGGTGCTGACCATTCAAGCCCTAAATGGCCTCGGTCTTGTATACCTGAAGGAGCATCTCCACCCCCCATCGTTCAGCCCGGACACGGAGGTCCAGCTTCGAGGGCCTTCTGGCGGTTCCCTCCCTGCTAGAAGGTTACCGAGAACCAGGCAGAGGGCCTTCTCGGTAGTGGGACCCACCCTGTGGAACGTCTTCCCATCAGATGTCAAGGAGATAAGGAACTACAGTGGTACCTCAGGTAACATACGTTTCAAGTTACAGACTCCGCTAACCCAGAAATATTGCTTCAGGTTAAGAACTTTGCTTCAGGATAAGAAGAGAAATCGTGCTCTTGCGGAAATCGGCTGTGGGAGGTCCCATTAGCTAAAGTGGTGCTTCTGGTTAAGAACAGTTTCAGGATAAGAATTGTCCTCTGGAACGAATTAAGTATGTAACCAGTAGTACCACTGTATCTGACTTTTAGAAGACATCTGAAGGCAGCCCTGTTTAGGGAACTTTTAATGTTTGATGTTTTATCGTGTTATTCATATTCTGCTGGGAGCCACATGGAGGTGGCAATCCAGCCAGATGGGCGGGGTATAAATAAAAAATTATTACTATGATGATGATGATGATGATTTGCACACAAACTTTGCTTTTCCAAGGGATCTGGGTCAAAGTCAGATCCAATAGAATCTGCGCCCTGAAAAACTCAGAGAGAGAGAAACAGGATGTGGGAAAGAGTGTCTCTCTTCCCCCACTTGCTCCTTCAGCTCTATTTGCTTACCAAGAGGGAAACAAGATAACCTGCTCAGCCCTTCACAACTAAAGGGGGGGTGTAGGTGCTCAGAGGCTTTCCAGGCACGGGTGCCATGTTACTAATCATTAATGGGGGTCCAGAGGGTCGGTGGACGTGGCTTGGGGAGGAGGCTTGGATTGGATACATTTTGGGGTTTTACATGTTGTGAACCCTGCTGAGATTTATGGAGGATGAACAGCATACTAATGATTGAATTGATTAAGGGCAAGGTGCATGCCCTGGGTCAAACCTACCGTCATTGTTGTCCAGGAATCTGTGCTGGATGGGGAGCGGGGAGCTTGATGACTCTCGGCTGCTTATTAGTATAAGCTCTGGTTCTAGGGCGGAAGGAAGAAGAGTTTGGATTTGATATCCTGCTTATCCTCACTACCCAAAGGACTCTCAAAGCGGCTAACATTCTCCTTTCCCTTCCTCCCCCACAACAAACACTCTGTGAGGTGAGTGGGGCTGAGAGACTTCAGAGAAGTGTGACTAGCCCAAGGTCACCCAGCAGCTGCATGTGGAGGAGCGGGGAAGCGAACCCGGTTCACCAGATTACGTGTCGACCGCTCTTAACCACTACACCACACTGGCTCTTTCCTCCTCTGGAGCAAGCAATGCGCTCCGAGGCCTGAACTCCGTCCCCTTCTGCCTCAAAGTCCAATCTACCTCTGATCCCGTGCCTAGGAAGAATGAAAACAATCCAACTGAATGTGCTGAAGGATGGGATGCCTCTCCTCTCCTCTCCTCTCCTCTCCTCTCCTCTCCTCTCCTCTCCTCTCCTCTCCTCTCCTCTCCTCTCCAAGGCTTCCGCCCCAGGCTGTTTTGGGACTGCAGTTCCCATCATCCCTGACCACTGGACCTACTAGCTAGTAATGATGGGAGTTGCAGTCCAACAACAGCTGGGGACCCAATGATGAGAAAGACTACATCACCTAGCTGCAATTGTTCTCCAGCGAATTGCCTCGCCAGGGTGGCACATGCTCTGGTTATCTCCATCTACGAGGGGCTACCTTTGAAGGTGACCCAGAAACTACGTCTCAGCTAGAATGTGGCAGCTAGACTGGTGCCTGGGAGTGGCTACCAAAACTACCTGAAAGACCTACATTGGTTGTTCCCAGTACTTTTCTGAGCACAATTCACAGTGTTGGTGCTGACCTTTCAAGCCCTAACGGCCTCGGTCCTGTATACCTGAAGGAGCATCTTTCAGCCCCTGAACTGCCACGGCCTTGTATACCTGGAGCAGCGTCTCCACCCCCATCATTCAGCCCAGACACGGAGGTCCTCAGAGGCTTTCCAGGCACTGGTGCCATGTCAGTAAGCTCTGATTTCAATGTACACCTGCCCTACCAAGAAGGTGCAGGGCAGGTGACATCACCTGCCTCCACCACCATTGCATGCCCTTCCCACTGCCTTGCTAGAGGTGCAACCCCATAGGCTCACCTTCCTGTTCTGGCCTCAGGGCCTCCACCTCCTCCCTGCTCCATGGCTGCTGCCTCTCAGGGGAGGTGCTCACGGAGGAGCTGGTGGTCATGTCCACTAATGCTAAATGATAAAGAAGAAGGGAGAGGCTCAGGGAGTGTGGACTGCTGGTTACTCGAAAACCTGAATGCTGCGTCCAAACCGTTTCCCCCTCGATGTAAACAAAACCCACGGCTTACACATGGCAAAGATTTTCCCGTCCTCCGCCTCTGACCAGCTCCTTTTCCTGCTTCCTCCAGTCCGGAAGGTGGAAGCGCAAGCGGAGGGAGCAACTGGAGGGCTGGATCCGCCTTGTGTATCAGCATTTTCCAGGCTAGGGGCACGCAGCTCCTCCTCCACTGCATCAATTTTAACTGTGCACAGAAATAAGGAATCAGACTACCAGTCTCAGACTACCAGTTCCGCCCCCCTCCAAAAAATAACCCACCATGGTGAAATTGGGTCCCTAACTCCCCGAGGGTTTGAGACCCATCAGCTACCCTCACCTAATTTAACTGGCCAATCAAAGCCGTTCTCTGGGTGAGGTAGTGTTTATTTGCTAATTAGTCAGTTTAGTTTATTATTTGAGTATTGATAATGTTCGCTCCTATTTATATGGATGGGATGCTTTTTCCAGCCTATGTCTGTTACACTATAAGATTTCCCCCATTCCTCCGCCCCCATGGTATTATGGCTGCCGAGACCATATCACACCGGTCTTGAAAAACCTGGTCCAACCCCTGCAACACAAGGAAGTCCAAGCTAGGTGCCAGGGTGGACCAGAAGGAACTGCTGGGCATCCTTAAACCGGAGTGTGTTTTTGCCCTGTGATCAGACCCACCTTGGCCAGGGGGAGACCCATAGGTTTCTTTCCTTGTCTTCTTTCCTTGCTGCAGGGCTGGCTGCTGGCTGCTGCTGCGGTGCCTGCGGTATATGCGAGGGCAGTAGCGGAGGACCAGTTTCCTCAGGAGATTCAGATCCCCTTTCAGGGGCTTCTTCTTTCCTGAGCAAGAAGAAGAACAAGCCATGTCGTCATCTGGGGAAGGGGCACCAAGCCAGGCTGGGAAAGGAAGGTGAAGAAGACTCGGGAATTCCACTGCTATCCAGAGGGGCAGTGCAAACTGGTCAGCCTCTGCGCGTCCCAAATGGGACCCCGCCAGATTAAGTATCAAGGTGTCTGGATAGGCTCTGATAAACAAAAACAGGCACCCGAAAGGAATACAACCAAGGCACCTGCCTAACAGCTACAAGCAAGGAGTTCCAAAGTTTAGGCGCTGGCATAGTAAAAATGGTTTCTGGCAAGTGCAGATTGACTCTGGCCACTCTTGCCAATGAGGCTGAATGGTTAAGCCACCAAGCCCTTTCTCCAGGTGTGTCCCCCCCCCCACAGGAAATGCAGCGCTGAGAGGGGGATGGGGTCCTTGGTCAGGACAGAGATGATCCAATAGTCTGCCAAAGGGAAACGATGGAAACATTTGTTAGTGCTTGCTTGGCGGGTGGATCTGGGCCGCGACCACAACTGCCCAGCCTCACCGCCTCCCGACAACATCACCCAGCTGAGTCTCACCTTTCTTCTTCCTCTTCTGCCGGGAGAGCCTGTCTTTGGAGCTGCCCATGGAGGAGGTGGTGGTTGATGCAGAGGGCTGGCTCTCCAGGTCTTGCATGTAGGTGACACGTCCTGGGGGTGGGGAAAGAGGGAGAGAACGGTAAGCCTGCTCCTAAACCACAAGGCCTGAAGCTCAATAAGAACATCCAAAGAGTCTGCTGGATCAGGCCAGTGGCCTGTCTAGTCAGGCATCCTGTTCTTACAGTGGTCAACCAGATTGTTATTATTTATTCAATTTGAGTTCAGCCTTCCATCCATAGATCTCAGGGCAACTCACGACATGAAATTGCATTTCCACCATTCTGTGTGTTTACCTTGGTGAATCCTGGCACACACGGCACACAGGCAGGAAAGCCGAGGCTGCTTCGCGGGTGTTTCAACAACGCAGGTCTCCAGCCCTCGAGGGAGCAAACTCTCTGGAAGAAATGAAAACAGGAGGCCATCGGTCCCTGTTCAGACGGCCATCGCTGCCCCTCAAAGAATGAGTGGGGGTGCCTTTTTATTAGGTTTTTCAGATTAAAATTTTACAATCATAAACATAAAGACAAGATTCCCTTGGCGGCTGATAAAACTGAAGGCTTTCTTATTTGGGAATCCAGTTGGATAGTCTGACCATTGCTCTTGGTCGCCCTTTCTGTACACACTTAGCAAGACTCTCTGCAGGCTTGCATTCACCCCATCATCGAGTGCGATTGCTCAGCGAGGTCAGGGCAGACCTTGTGATGTGGCTTGAATTCATGACGGAGTTCAATGGGATATCCCTGGGGCAGGACACTTTGAATCTGCAATCTGATTTCCAGGTCCATTCGGACGCAGCTGGATCCTTGGGTTTGGGGCATTATTTCCATGGCCGTTGGTGTGCTCAGTCATGGCCTGAGCACTGGGAGGGCACAGCCATTACCCGTGATTTAAGGTTTCTGGAGTTCCCTCCCCCATTATAGTACGAGTGCACATCTGGACCATGGAGTTGAAAGACCAGTGGGTCTGTTTCTGGTCCGATAATCAGGCCGTTGTGCACGTTTCTGCTGCGGTACCTCAGTTTCAACATTGTGTTTTCTGCCCGATTCATTCCTGGCGCTTCTGATGATATTGCTGATGCTCTATCCCTTTTCAGATGGAGCGCTTCAGATCACTGGCTCCGGATGCCCAGCAACTTCCGGAATATTTCCCGGTTCAGCTTTGGAACCTTGGCAGCAGCTAGTCCTTCAGGGAGTAATAGCTTCTGTTTCCCCTTCCACATTGAGGTCTTATAAGAAGGCCTGGATGGACTTTTTAGCGTTGAGATCACAGCATTTGACAAGCGCCAGTACGGCACTGATTTGTTTCAGGCACAGTGGTGGAGGAAAGGGAGTGCAGTTGGGGCCGACTGCCCCGTGTTTCACCACTGAGGGGGTGACCAAATCCCAGGTGGCACTCAGTGTGGGGCCTGCAGTGCGCCCAAGCCACACGTCTCTCCTGGGAGAAGCATGGTGGCTTGGCATGCACAGGCTCCACATGATCAAAGCGCCCCACTGCCTCCCCCCCAGTTGTAGGGCGGCTGAGTGGGAGGTGGCAGGCAGACTTGGCCCCTGGGCACCCAAGCGGCTTCCTCCGACGCTGTTCAGGAGCGCCAGTTTCCCCCCTCGCTACGAGCATGTTAGATCCCTGCTGTGTTAGGGCCCGGAGACAAGAATCCTCGTGACATAGAGCCCCCGATAACAGCAGGTGGACCCATCCCTTGGTCCCTCCCTGGTGTCTCTCCCAGACACCTTGCTTCCTTCCCTGAACACATCACTTAACAAACATGGATACATATGCTATAATGTCATTATTTTAGTTATATAGCTTGTTTAAATTGTTATTAAGGAAATGATGGGTTTTTCTCCTTCCGATAAGGTATAGCAGAAAAGTTGTCCAAATAGAAACAGTTAACTTCTTAAACCTCACGATAATTTCATAGTTATTCGTCTATGTATTCATCATCATCACCATCATCATCCACTATAACTGCATGTACTTGACAATCGTTTTTAATTGTATTTCTAGGCAATATTACAGACAATTTACTTTTAGAGGACATCTGAAGGCAGCCCTGTTTAGGGAAGCTTTTAATGTTTAACAGACCATTGTATTTAAATATTTTGTTTGAAGCTGCCCAGAGAGGCTGGGGAAACCAGTTAGGCGGGGGTATAAATAATAATTTATTATTGTTATTGTTATTGTTATCGTCGTCATCATCATCATCATCATTACCAAGCAAAACTGAATCATACAAATTTAACCAAAATATGTTATTTTAATTGTTTTAAACTTTACCTTCTGAAAATAAATTATAAAAATAGTATCAGTATATAGTATAAGTATTTGGCAGTCCTTTTGAATGATTTCTATGCCATTTCACACACTTTTTACTTACCAAGCGAAAGTGAAATAAATATTAATTAAGCCAAAATATCTTTTGGACTCCCAAGTGAAGTTGCAACGTTTTAGCACCCCTCCTTTTGGGAAGTTGACAGCTGACCAGACCCTCATACCAACCTGGCATTTGGGAATCCTCCCCTTCTGCCCTGGCAGTGCTGGCCGGTGTGCCCAGGGGGACGGGGTCTGCCATGTCTCCCAAAGGGAGCAAGCTCTCCAGAGGATCTTCTCTTCTAACTGCAAGAACAAAGCAAATGGACAGATGATTTACGGATCACAAAGGGATCCTTCCCTGGAACATGACAGGGAGAGCTGAACACAGGGTCCGATTCTGCCTTGGTCAGAGCACACGTGGCGTCCTGTGTCCAGCTCTTGGCACCCCAGTTTAAGAAGGATGTTGACAAGCTGGAAGGTGTGCAGAGGGGGCATCCAAGATGATCAAGGATCTGGAAACCGAGCCTTATGAGGAACGGTTGAAGGAGCTGGGCATGTTTAGCCTGGGAAAGAGGAGATATGAGAGCCATCTTCAAATATCTCAAGGGAAAAGGGAGCAAGCATGTTTTCCCCTGCTCTGGAGGGTAGGACTCGAACTCATCGCTCCAAGTTAAAAGAAAGGAAGTCCCAACTAAACATCAGGAAAAACTGAGGGTAGGAGGCATTTGATGGTGGAATGGACCCCCTCAGAAGGCAGTCGACTTTCTTTGACTGGAGGTTTTTAAACATGAGGTTGGATGGCCACCTGTCAGGGATTCGTTAGCTGTGATTCCTGCATTGCAAGGGGGTTGGACTAGATGACCCTGGGGGAGCCCTTCCAAGTCTACGGTTCTGTGATTCCAACACTCCATTTCTCTTCCCACTCTTACCGTCCCGGTTGGTAGCTGGGGTCAGGCACCTCTCTCCCTCCTCAGTCACGACCTCCAGAGGGACCCTAAAATGCTTCCCCTAAAACAGAAAAGAAAGCTTCAGGGAGCTTGCCCCAGCCTGGTGTGTTTCTGATGTTTGGACTGCAGATCCCCTGGCAGCAATCTGGGGCCCCTCTAGGTCTGTCCTTTCTACTGGGCAGAGGTGTGGGGGGGGAGGCTTTAAAAGCAAAGTTTCTGGTCCTCAATATTTCCTTCTGGCTGGTTGATGAAGGATGACAGCTCCACCAGAGGAACAGAACGGCCCGTTTGCAAAGCAGAAAGGGGGTGCTAAGTTTGAAGCTCAAAGCCAAGTTACAGCTGTGGACACCAATAAGGTTTTTGGGGGCCAGGAACTGTGTGTGTCCACTGAGGGCTCTCCGACCCACTCACAAAAGGGGACGCTGCAGGGGGTTGGACTAGATGATCCTTGGCACCCTTCCAACTCTACGATTCTATGTTTCCATGACACAGAGTTTTATAACTTTGCCTCATTTGCAAATTTCTATCCCATTTTCAGGCCGAGAGCTCAAAAATAAATAATTTGCAAAGGCAGAAAACGCTACAATGTGAGAGGGTCAATCTAGCCAGTTCAGGCTAGCTGGATTTTCGAAGCAGAGAAATGGGAGGGAAACCTACAAACACAAAGGGATGCAACTAAGGGCAAAGTTTTGCTGCACGGGCTCCATCAAACTGAATGGGGGATGCGTGAGAGCTCTGGCAGGAAAAGTAATTCCTTTTTGGAGCACAGCCATGAAGCTTTGTACCGCAGAGGGACTGGGAATCTACTGGTAAATCTAATTCAAGCGTTTGTATGAACTTCTGCTACTTTCCATTAGTTGCTGTTTTCATTCTATGTTATTGATTGTATTTTTTGTAACTGCAATGATTCTTTTATTTATTTAATGTGTTTAATAATGTGTTTTAAATTGCTCTTACATCTGTGGCCTTGAGCAAGGGAACGTTCTGCCCCACAGCAACATTATGCCTTAGAGCAATCTAATAACTCCTGTCTTGTGATTTTTACTACATTTTCATTTCCCACAGTCCATGTTTCTTATTTATTCAAGCAATAAAGCCTAATCGACGGTGGATGAGAATGATCTTGCACATCAGTCAAAGCATACAATACAGTGGTACCTCGGTTTACGAACTTAATCCATTCCAAAAGTCAGTTCTTAAACCGAATCTGTTCTTAAACCGAGGCACGCTTTCCCTAATGAGGCCTCCTGCCGCCAGTGCCCTTCCACCGTTCGTAGACCGAGGTAGAGTTCGCAATCCGGAACACTACTTCCGGTTTTGCGGAGTTGGTAATCCGAATAGTTCGTAAACAGGGCTGTTCGTAAACTGAGGTACCGCTGTAGAAGCATTCTAATTCACAATTACCTCGTCGTCTGCGATCCTTCTACCCAGATTCTACTTTTCTGAGACCCTTTGCTTTTACGAAAAAGCGACATTTTCTTTTCTCACAATTTCTACCATGTCGCCTCTTTGAATTGGGCGTCACATGGCTACTATTCCTGTGTAATCGTGGAGCTTTTTGGCCTGGGGCGTATTCCAAGTCCCCTCCGTAGTTGCCGCCCTTCATCCTAAGGTCCCAGTTTGGGATACAACATTAAAACGCACTATTAAAACAACCCACCAGCGTAAAAACGAGCCCGGTCCTAAAAACAGATACCTCAGGCGTCAGAAGCCGGTGTCTTCGGTATCCTCTGGAAGCTGTGCAAAGAAGGTGTCAGACGTACCTCTTTTGGGAGGTAGGTCTACAGTTTAGTGGCCGCAACAGAGAAGGCCCTGCCGTGGGGGGACACCCCACTGCGAGCCTCTGAGGGCGGCGAAATTACCAAGAATAAGCTCCAAGAAGGACACAGAAGAGGGTCTGTAAGAAGGACACGGAGAAGAGGGTCTGTAAGGAAGGACACGGAGAAGACGGTCTGTAAGGGAGGGCACACAGAAGAAGGTCTGTACGGAAGGAAGGTTCTGGAGGGTAATGGCTGCGTCACTTTGCTGGAGGGAATGAGACACCCCTGAGCGTTCCATTCTCACACAGTTCCATAACTGCCAGCTTGGAGGCAGCATCATTTACCTGGTTCCACAGCAACTGGCAAAAGCAAAGGAGGCCGGAACGTTTTGCCACATTTCTCTCTCTTTTAAGTTGTTTATTGAGTATTACGGTTTTATATCAACATAGTCATAAACAAGAAAAAACAACAAGAATGCATAAATCCCATTCTCCTCCCCACCCAGCGACTTGCCTCAACTTCCCCTTCTGCTTCTTTAAGTATTTGCTACTTCTGCTTACATTATTTTACCTTCATTTCAAAATCTTTTAACTAAATGCTCTTATTTTCTTGTCATTTTTGTACCGTATCATTCAGATTACATCTTGCACTTAATTGCTTTTCAGATCATTGTTCTTTATCTTTTACATTTTTTCTTAGTTGTGTTTACTCAAACCCTGCAAGCGAGTCTATTTCTTTACAATATTTCTGCAAGTGCAACTTAAAAAGATCCCAGTTGTTGTTGTTTTAAAAAAGTCTCTACTGTCTTTGTGTCTTAGTCTTCCTGTAAGTTTCGCCATTTCTGCATATTCCATCATTTTAACTTGCCAGTCTTCTTTCATTGGTATCTTATCATCTTTGCATTTTTGAGCTAGTAGAATCCTGGCCGCCGTTGTAGCATACAGAAATAAGTTCTTTGATTCTTTTGGCAATTCTTGTCCTATAATACCTAGTAGAAAAGCTTCTGGTTTGTTTTTTTTTAGCAGAAGTTATTTTAAACATCTTTTTCATCTCATTATGGATCATTTCCCCATAGTTTTTAATTGCTTTACAATTCCACCACTTTCTCTTTACACTTCCAACAAGCAGGTGCGCTTCTGTCTGTTTCATCCTGCCAGCCCTCCCCCTCATCTTCCCTGCCGCATCCTGCTTCATTTGAGGCGCAGGTGGTGCTCAGACTCTGACACTTAATTTGAAGGAACTATGAGAATGCTTGTCCAACACCTCCCCATACAGGCCAAAGGTAGACGAGACAGCATGCTTCACATACAAAACCCATCAAAAACTAGGGGTTGAGACCCTTCTGGCTCTGCTCACTAACCCCTGGCAATGATCCCACTTTAAGCCCCTGGAGCTATTATTCACAAGAATCTCCTGACATGACAATCTGCTCAGATTTATTTATTTCCGGTTTTTCTCTGGGCTTTGGCAGTGGCAAAGATGCCATCGTCCTCCTCCTCCTCCTTGGTCCAGCAGTCCAGACACACAGAGAAGGAAACATCCAGCTGTTTGGGAACCTCAGGTCAAATCTGGCCTAGCCAGCACAGCTTATTGTCAGGGATGGCGGGAGATGCAGCCCCATAGCATCCTTAGGGAAACATGTGGGTTATCCCTGCCCTCGACAAACTTTCTTTCCCAAAGGCAGTCCATCCAAGCATCAGCCTGACAGAAAACATGGTCTTGGGCTGCATTCAGCTTCAGCCTTTTCAATTCAAGGTGTCTTCTCTGAGTAGAACCCGTTACACACAACTTGCCTAAATGTGCTCAGAGTGTAGAGAAAGTTATTTTGGGGCCCATGAGTGAGTTGCAGTGAAAAAGCACCTATGCATAGCCAACATTTTCCTGCCGTGCCCCAGGTGGAGTGGGGGTAAGAGGTCTGTGTTGTCATCCTATTCTGCCAAATATTGAGAAGATGCATCAACATCTCCCCTTAAAGGTTGAGAGCTGGAACCGCAGGCATTGCACACAGGCAAGAAGATCTGACCTAGAACTGTCATTGAATGTTCAGAAATAAACACAATTTGCAAGGCAAATATTCAGATTCATAACATTGTGAATTATCCTTTGCAAACCCCATTGCAAAGTACAGAGGATCCTAATGATGGAGACTTGGCCATGAGCTTCAGTTTAAATATCTGGATTTGCAGCCAAAACCTGGGCACATAAATGTTTTTAACAGACTCTCTATGCCTGGCCAAGCCAGCCTGAGCCCATTAACCTTCCATAACATAACTAGACCTGAGCAATAACTGAGAAACACGAAGAAGAGAACAAGGATCCAGGCCGTGTGGAAAGTCCAAATTAGGGTGAGCCTGAGAGGCAAACAGCTCTCTGATCTATCTTCATCTTCCTTCTGCCTTTTGGAATAAAATTTATCATTTATTTATAGGGGGAGGTGTAATATATTCATCAGTTCTAATGCCGTTTAGAAGTTTTTGCTCTCCTGCCCTGTATACTTTGAAAGACACATAATAGCTCAGTGGTGTGAAACACATTCATGTTTGTTGCACGCATATCCATTATTGCATGAATCTGTGTATGCACTGGTTATTTTTAGAAATCTGGAGTTTCCTAAAATCAAATAAAACAAAATAAAATAAAATAAAATAGCAATGCAATGCAATGCAATGCAATATAATATGGTATAGTATAGTAAATATATAATATTGTTCAAATGGTAGTTTATATAATGCACTAACTTGTTTGTTGATACTTCATTTTAAGTTCAAGGAGACAAAACCCATGCAGAAAAACTCATCATTCAGAGTTCAATCTTCACTCTGGTGGAAACAGGAAGTTGCATTTGGAGTTCTTGCGAGGTCTCGGTCCTAATCTCAGAGACCCTGCGAGGCCTTGGAAGAACGCCGTGGCAATGACACAACATGACATCATGACATCACATTACGTCACAGGTGCCATTGAGCACGCAGAACCTGGGGCCTAAGCCAGCTCCCCTGTTGTCTTGTGAACCACCCTGAGATAGTCGGATGAAAGCTGCTATATAAGTTACATACATACATACATACATACATACATACATACATACATACATACACAAATGCAGGAATTATTTCTTCTATTTTGGAAAAAATATAGTGAATTTTTCACAATACAATAAAAAGGATCTACAAGAAATAAAGAAAAGAAAAGAAAAAAACTAAAAGAAGAAGGAACAGCTACATGATACACCCTCAGTATTATATCTTAACTTTCATTCCCTACAAAGGAAGGTTTAGGGCTGGATATTGTTTTAAATGGCCAACACCAACTTGGCAGCCATAGAGAAGTGGCTGGGAGCAGATGACCAAGGGGAAACCTCTTGCTCTGCATCTCAACAGATCTTAGGGAACAGATGACTTTGAGCTCTTCTACAGTTGCTGGTTCATTCTTCACT
The DNA here is from genome assembly GCA_900245905.1 of Lacerta viridis. NCBI lineage: Eukaryota > Metazoa > Chordata > Lepidosauria > Squamata > Lacertidae > Lacerta > Lacerta viridis. The sequence goes on from OFHU01003069.1 coordinate 63,262, forward strand.
CTGGGGAGGAAGAGTGGAGGTTTTTGTCTCAGTTCCCCATCACATTGTATCACTGTGGAACCTGCTACCACCAGTGTGCTCCCAGAGACCACAGTAATAAACGGCCTCATCTTCAACCTGAATGTTAGAGATGGTTAAATAGCCAGTATCAGGGGCGTAGCAAAGGGGGCGGGGCGGTCTGGGTTCCATACTGTAGGGGGTGACAAATTATGAAGGAATTTATTTATTTTTTAAATGCCTGCTCCGAAGGTCTTATCTTACTATACTAGGGATTATATAGCTATATATGAAATTTCATGCATATCGGTTAATATCTTGACCCTCCTCCACCAAAATAGCTGTTCACTTGGCTGTTTTCCTATGTCATGAAGGCTGAAATTTCAGTTCAGAGAACACTTACTGTTCCCAACCCTAACCCTGTGGAAAGCCATCTAATTAGACTTTAATTTGATTTTGAGATGTTTTTAGGAGGTAATTTAATTATTGTTTGATTTTATACCAATGTTATGTATCTGATGTTAGCCACCCTGAGCCCGACTTTGGCCGGGGAGGGTGGGATATAAATAAAAGTTTTTTTATTATTACTTGTTATTATTCCTTTGTAAGAAAATATGAAATAATGTAAAACCATTTTTGCGGGGGGGATCAATGGGGGGGTTGACAAGAAATTTTCCGCACCAGGTACCACCTGACCTTCCCATACCTGGAGGGGTGGTGACAAACAGTTTTTTGCCCCCAGGTACCAATTTACCTTGCTACGCCCCTGGCCAGTGCTCCCAGAGGCTGAACCAGTGAAGCGATCTGGGACCCCATCTCCCCTGCTGGAGCCATACCACAGAAAATGGGGTGTCTATCCATGTTTCTGTTGATACCAGTGAAATGAACCCCATCTAGCGGCCCCATTTGTGGTGCAGGAGCGTTTCACAGTTTGGCCCAGAGGCACAGAATGGGAGACCAGCTGAGTCACCGTTGGCTGCGAATGGACACCTTTATAAAAAGAAAAAGCACAGAAATCATGACTTGAGTACATTTTCTATGCTTTCAGATATCACAGATGCATGATGTTCCTGTGATAGGTAAATAGTTGAGATGGTGATGATGTTGATGTTGATGTCAACTGAGAAATAGCTGAGGAGTGCCAGGAAAAACAGGGGAGAGGCCATGGTTAGCTCTCTGAAGGAGTGTGACTATCCTCAGAGGGAGATCAAGATGGGATCATCTTTCTCCTTTCTGAATTCCCCAAGAAATACCAAACGGATCCTTCATGCAAATGGATTCTGTGCTGATTGGTTCTGCAAAAAACTTCTTTGTTTAGCTGCTTGTGTTAGTGTGAAGCCAATGAAGAAAGGACCTATTTTCATAATGGTGCTGTGGGCGGACCTCACTTTGGCCAGGATAGAAAGGGGAAGGGCAATGGGGACATCAGGACAGGAGTTTGGGCCAGATGCACATGATCCAACCCAGCAGAATGAGTGGGAAGACTTCACCAATGCAACACAACTGGCTTACCACATTATGAAGGAATGTAAAACACAATGCCATATGAAGAGACCCCTCTTCTCCAGGGACTCCTGGGGAGAACCTGAAGGGCCAAATGCAGAGGACTGAGGGGCAATATTTGTCCTTGGTCTTTAGGTTTTCCACCCCCCAGAAGTTAGGAATCTGTAGTAACTTTTCCAAATACAGCAAGAGAACCAATTTCCATAGGCTACATTCTGCCCAATGCAGGTCTTATTCTTGGAAATAATATACACAGAAACACTCACACAGAAACACAACTTGTGGAAACAATACAATAATTTATCTTCCTCCCCCAATTGTGAGAATTCACAAATGTTTCCAAAGGTTTGGACAGATGGATAATCACATGGGAGTGAGTTGGAATTGAATCTGTATCAGGTGCACTCAAAGAGATCTCTGGGTGTTTGATTTTGATAAATGAATGAGGACATGGAAGTGAGGGAAGGATCCTGACCCTGCAGGGGCTGAACATACATGTGTGTAAATGTGGTGCAAAGAGTGTGACATTTTGATTAAATATAGGAAACCTGGTCCAGCCGCTCTCCTCACAGGTCAAAGGTCAGAGAACTGGAAGATCAACAACTGTGATTACCAACATTTCACATACAAAGTTTTGGGGAAAGCCAAAACCTGAAAATTTACCCATTAATCCAAGCTGAAATTATAAGGGGAATACAATATAGGGTTTCCTTCATACCTATAATTTCAGCAGAGCTCATCTAAAGTGCACATTTGAATTCATGTCATTCCAAAGGAAGTTTTGATCATGATGTCCGGTTTTCAAATAACCCCACCCTGCCCACTTTGGGTCATTTTGCATTTTGCTGACATCTGTTAGCACAACCTTATTCAAAACACAGTCCAGACCCATAGCCTTTTCCTTACGGAATGCCAGCAAGGCCACACGTGATAGGTGAGGGGCTTGCCAGTACCATTTCACTTTGCCCAAGAGAGCAAATCAAAAATTGTGGAGTCCATTTATGGGAGGAACATGTCAGCTGTTAAGGTGAGATCATTTCTTTAATAGCACCAATGTGACTGAATAACCTAATATCATCACACATTCCTGTCAAAAACAAAGAACGCTCAACTATGACCAGTGATGTTTTTGGGAGGAAGAGCAAAGGTTTTTGTCTCAGTTCCCAGTCAGGTTGAACCACTGTGAAACATTTTACTGTTGTTCTCCCAAGCAAGACAATAATAAACTGCCTCATCTTCAGCCTGGGTGTTGGAGATGGTTAAATAGTTAGGGTTCGCAGAGGAAGAAGAGCCAGTGAACCAATCTGGGATCCCTTCTCCCCTGGTGGTCCCATAGAGCACGAAGCGAGGAGCCTGTCCGGGTTTCTGTTGATGCCACTGAAAGGAGTACCAGCTACCACCATTACTGCCAGTGCAGGAGAGTTTAGCTGTTTGGCCGAGGGCCACAGATGAAGAAGCAGGCTGGGTCACTGTTGGTTGCGAAGTGACACCTTTACAAAAGAAAGACGGAATAAATCATGACTTTGTTAAGTTACACAAATATCACAAAAGCATTTTGTTCCTTTAATGAGTACATAGTGAAAAGAGATTTGATATTGGCCTGTGTTCACCGAGTCCTCCATACATTTGTTTTCAGAATGCTTGAGAGCCTTGAGATGCTCCCTGCCACCTCCTAAGCCTCTCCCACCCTTGCCCGCCACCCAGAGGGCGTACCTAATTTTCTTTTCTTTCCTCCACTCCTTGGGTTTTCTCCTCCACCTCCTCTTTTTCTAGGTGCAGGGCTGGTCACTGGGCTCCAGGCTGCGTTGGAAACAAGTGACAAATTGCAGGATTGGAGAGTCGGAAGGGACACCCAACGGTCATCTAGCCCAACCCCCTGCAATGCTCATCACGCAGCAGGGCCAGGAGTCCCCGTCCCCCAGTGGGAAGCAACAGGGTACCCAAAGGCCCTTCCCATTGCAGATCCGACGCACCAACCTTTAACCCCCCTTCTCCAGGTAACTAGGGAGAGAGGCCCCCAGGGAGGCCAGGGTGAGCCCCCTTGGTGAAACACAGGACCTGGCTAAGTGTGGACAAGCCTAGATCCCTTCTGCCTTCTCCAGTCACTGTGAGTGCTTCACTACTCTATTCAAATACTCTCCCAACCCATGTTTTCGGAACCAAAGAGTCCATCTACCTCACCCTCCGAATACTGGTCCCACACCCATAGGTCAATCTTTGTCTCTGGGCTGCCTTCAGGGAGTCTAGGTGCCTGGTGTCTCTGCTCCTTGGTGGTTTCTTTTAGGTATTCAACAAGGTTCCCGGCCTCAGATTGTTCTGGCATTTCAACTGTTGCAAAGAAACAAGAGGGGGGGGACACCAAGGTCAAAGTGGAGCCAGCACTCATCCTTTCATGCTGCATGAGAATTCCCAGTGCTCCAAGGTAAACCATATTCAGATTAATTCCTTTGGGAGGAACAGAATCCAAACATACATTCACACCCCTGAAGGCTCTTTGAGAAGGGCCATAGCAAAATGTGGCAGGATATCTGCTTTGACAGAGTTAAACTCGGTGAATCAGAGGAATGCTCTGGGCTTAGAACCCATGGAAGGGATGGGGGAAAGTCAAGAGATTCAGAGTAATTCTCAGTATTTGGAATACGAATTGTTGTTTATTGTAGGTTTATATTTAAAAAAAATCAAAGGAACAAATTATTTAAAAAACTAAAAGTGAAGGAATGTATGGCGAAGGGAGGAAGTCTGGCTGGGTGCAACACAGTTAGCTGAGAGGGGTTTGCATGGGGTAATAGGGGGGAAGGGGAGAAGGCGCGATCTACATCGGACAAATTGTTTCCTCCTGCATTTTTTCTAATAATCCAAATCTAATCTCCATTATATTCAAAATTCCACATTAAACTATAAGTGTTATTCCAATCCTACTCACAATTTTAACTGTTTACAATGGTTTTAAAGGTAAATTTTCCTCATTCATCATTTTAGGAGGTGAAACTTAACAGTTGTTGATTTCTTCAGTGAAGGATCTTAAAAATATGTTTCTGGGATGTGAGGAATTCAAACCTGCTATTGTTTTTTTGATTGGACAACATTTAGTTTGGCAACTCTCCATTTGACAAAGAAGCACGTGAAGCGTTTTTGGAAAACCAAAGAATTTTAATTGTACCTTCAGGGCGAAATTAGGTTTTCAATCTCCTAGGTTTTCAAGTCACATTAGAACTTTTTAGTTCTCTGTGGGGGGATCCTCCAGGACCTCCTCTGTTTGGCTCCGCCTGCCTCCACCACCATTGCCTGACAAAGAAGCACATGAAAAGTTTTCGGAAAACCAAAGAATTTTAATTGTACTGCCTTGCTCGAGGTGCAACCCCAGAGGCTCACCTTCCTGGGCTGAACTCAGGGCCTCCACCACCATGGTCCACAGGTGATGCCTCTCTGGGGAGCTGCTAACAGAGGAGCTGGTGGTAATGTCAGGTAATGCTAAGTGATTAAAAATAAATAAAAATAATAAAAATAATATATCCTAGAACTGCAAGTACTTGGCAATCATTTTTAATGACTTCTATGACATTTTACAAACATTTTACATAGCAAGCAAAACTAAATTGTATTAATTTCAACAAAATGTCTGTTTTGTCCAAGTCACATTAGAACTTTTTAGTTCTCTGTGGGGGGATCCTCCAGGACCTCCTCTGTTTGGCTCTGCCTGCCTCCACCACCATTGCCTGGCCTTCCCACTGCCTTGCTCGAGGTGCAACCCCAGAAGCTCACCTTCCTGGGCTGACTTCGGGGCCTCCACCTCCTCCATGGTCCACAGGTGATGCCTCTCTGGGGAGCTGCTGACAGAGGAGCTGGTGGTAATGTCAGGTAATGCTAAATGATTAAAAAAAATAAAAAGAAACCTGGCAATCATTTATGTGATTTCTATGCCATTTTACACACATTTTATATAGCAAGCAAAATTAAATTGTATTAATTTCAACAAAATGTCTGTTTTGTCCAAGTCACATTACAACTTTTTAGCACCCCTCATTTTTGGAAGCTGAAGAAATTCAACCTGCCCTAATGGGTTAATGGAGTGGGGGACCCCCAACTCCCCTGGAGCTTTTTCTCTATGCTGACATCTCTCTTAACTCTTTGATGCTTAGAGGGATAAACCGGAGTTTGCCTCCAGCTTTATAGTTCCCTGCTCCTCTTCCCATTCTTAATCTGGACCTTGAGGGGGAAGGGTCCTCTTGGATGTACCTCCTGAGAAGAAAGGGGCAAGGCTGTCTTCTCTGTCTCGCCAACCAGACAGCCAGGGCTATAGAACTCTTTCCCTAACCCTTAAGAAACGTAAGAGGAGTTTGCTGGGTCCGGCCAATGGCCTTTCTAGTCCAGCATCCTCTTCTCACAGGGGCCAAAGAGATGTCTGCGGTAAACCCTCCAGCAGGACCTGAGCCCAAGAGCGCTCTCCCCTCCCGCGGTTTCCAGCAACTGCTAATTCAGAGACATTGCTGCCTCAGACCGTGGAGGCAGAGCAGAGCCATCCTGGCCAGGACCCCCCCCCTCCCCGACAGCCCTCTCCTCCTCCATCACCCATTTGTCTAGCCCTCTATCAAAGCCATCCAAGTCGCTGCCCCCCTTTTATTTCCACATCAAAGTCCTTGAGTCTGTACTCCAAATAGGGACACCAGGGACCTAGAAATAGCAGCGCTTGTCAGCCCGACCCCTGCAGAGTCTCATCAGGGCTGCCTGAAGGCAATTGAGCAAGTGGGCCAAATTGGGCCCCGCAGGCCACTCCTAAGGGGCCCCCGCACCAGGGCAATCTAGATGGATTGTATTTATATCTCAAAGATTCCAAGTTGGGCCCCACTGGCTGGCCCTGAGTCTTATACTTACTGGGCCCGAGTTGCCCTGACCTCGCATGAAGTCTTGGGTTTGCAATTTTGGGAGAGGGGAGACAGCCTAATGGGGAGCAGGCGGGCTGGTGAGGCCCCCTAGATTTAGAGGCCCTAGGCTGCGGCCTATTTAGCCTATTCATAAATCCAGCCCTGTGCGCCAGTGGGGGGTGGGGGGGGAAACTCTACCCCCCCCATGCCAGGCATCAGTTTATTCATTTCCACCCTGTCGCCTCCTTGAATTGGACTGTGGGGTTCCCTCTCTCCTTCGGGCCTTCTCTGTTTGGCTCCTCCTCTCCCGCTGCAGGGCGGTCCAGAGGGTCGGTGGGTGAGGCCTGAGGAGCAGGCTTGCTTTGGATACATTTTGGGTTTTTACCTTGCATTTATATGTTGTGATGTGATCCCCGCTGAGAACTAGGGAGGATGAACAGCATACAGTACTAATGAATTAATTAATGGCAAGGTGCAGGCCCCGGGTTAAACCTACTGCCATAAAGGGCTACCCACACCCTCACTTACTTGTGGGATGTGATCCAACCATCCCTTGCCGGGATCCCCTGGGTGCCACATCGCCTGGACCCTTGGCATCGCCAGGTGGGTGTTGGAGGGGAGCAGCTGGCTTCCCATCAGATGTCAAGGAGATAAGGTACTATCTGACTTTTAGAAGACATCTGAAGGCAGCCCTGTTCAGGGAAGCTTTTAATGTTTGATGTTTTATCGTGTTTTTCATATTCTGTTGGGAGCCACATGGAGGTGGCAACCCAGCCAGATGGGCGGGGTATAAATCAATTATTATTATTATTATTATTATTATTATTATTATTATTTGCACACAAGCTTTGCTTTTGCAAGGGATCTGGGTCAAAGTCAGATCCAATAGAATCTGTGCCCTGAAAACTTCGGAGAGAGAAAACAGGATGTGGGAAAGGGTGTCTCTCTTCCCCATTTGCTCCTTCAGCTCCATTTACTTTTCAAGAGGAAAAAAAGATAACCTGCTCAGCCCTTCCCAACTAAAGGGGAGATGGAGGTGCCCAGAGGCTTTCCAGGCACTGGTGCCATGTTAGTAAGCTCTGATTTAAATGTACACCAAGAAGGTGCAAAGCAGGTGACATCAAAATAAGTTGTTGTTGTTGTATATTTTTCTTTGCTGTAAGTCACTTGGCAAACAACTAATAAGTTAAAATATAAATAAATAAATTCATTTTAAAAGATTGTTCCAAAAACCTCCCTTAATAGAATCAAGTATTTTCCATACTTCCTTTGATTTCAATATCCAAGTGCTTTTAGCTTGCTTGGACAAAGGGAAGCGAATGCTTCAATAAACGGAAAGCCAGATGATGATCTCAAAGCCACTAAAAGAACAAACTTTGTTGAAAAGCTTTAAAATATACTAAATTTAAAAGATAGAAAACTAATTTTATATGTATGGGTAACCCCGGAAGGCGTTGTGAGAAGGAATGCACTTGCCTTTCACGTTTTTATGCTGTGTGATGTTAAATTTACGTTGTGTGATTCTAGAAGAATGTCATCCTTTGCCTTGGAACTAAGCTCGACCGCCGCCCCGAGGCTGCTGCAGCCGGAGCGCGGCGTGGGCGGACTCCGCCGTTGCCCTGGCGACCCCGGCCCGGGCTGCGCGCGCTCGGGGGGGGGGAGGCAGTTCCCCGGCGTCGCCCTCGGCGGCTGATGCGGCGCTTCTCCCGCAGGCAGAGCGGCGGCGAGACCCTCCCGGCTGGCCTCGGGGGCTCCGTCCGTGCAGCAGCCGCCGCCGAGGACGGAGCAGCAGGCGAGGGCAGCGGGAGCCCCGGGGTGGTGGTGGTGGTTTGCAGGGCAAGCGGAGAGTCTTTGCCGACGTGGACCTGTTGGATTTCTGCCTGCCGGCCGTTTTCTTCTGTTCCTCGTGGCGCTGCGCGGCTACCCTCCGTTCTCTGTCTTCCTCAGAGGGACGCTCGTCTCCCCTCTCTTGGAGGATTGCGGCACGATACCTTTGCGGGGACAGCAGCCCACCTGGGGATGCGCGGAGACTTTTCTCGCAGGTTTTTCCAGTGCCTAAGACGCTGTCCTGAGCCTGCTCACCTGGAAGCAGCTGGGGAAATTTAGGCTTGGCTGACAGTTCGCAAAAAGGTAACACTGATTTATCATTTTATTTATTTCTTATAAAAATACAATAGCATCATGAAAATTTTAAAACAAGTTAAAATCAAAAATACATTAAAAACAGACATCAGTAGACCATGCTTGGAATCATCCTGTTCATTATCTGCATAAGCCTGATAGAAAAGTTTTCAGCAAGTGTTTAAAAGTTGGCACGAGAGGTGCCTGGTGACTCTTCAGGACTGGGCCAATGACACTTCCTTATCAATTGGTGTACTGGGCAGTCTAAAAGAGGCAAGGCTTCATGACAGCAGGACATGTACAGTAGTACACAGTGCGGTCTCCAGGGAAGGAGCGCCAGACCTTTATTTAGAAATATGTCAGCCAGGATTGGCAAGGAGGCATCACACTTTGTAGTTACTTGCACAAAAATGAATTTTTGGGTGGACGTGATGGTAGGGCATCTCATGGGTGACCCAGAGTTTATTTTGGGGGCAGAAGTATGCACACTTCAGTTCTGTATTAAAGCTTAATAAGCAACTAGGAACCACATTCAGCCGCAGGGTTTTGAATTCAGAGTTGCCTCTCTTTTTTAACCCCTGGTTTCCTACCCAAAGGGACCCAGGTGGCGCTGTGGGTTAAACTGCAGAGTCTAGGGCTTGCTGATCAGAAGGTCGGCAGTTCGAATCCCTGCCACGGGGTGAGCTCCCGTTGCTCGGTCCCAGCTCCTGCCCACCTAGCAGTTCGAAAGCACATCAAAGTGCAAGTAGATAAATAGGTACCGCTCCAGTGGGAAGGTAAACGGCGTTTCCGTGCGCTGCTCTGGTTCGCCAGAAGCGGCTTTGTCATGCTGGCCACATGACCCGGAAGCTGTCTGCAGACAAACGCCGGCTCCCTCGGCCTATAGAGCGAGATGAGCGCCGCAACCCCAGAGTCGGACACGACTGGACCTGATGGTCAGGGGTCCCTTTACCTTTACCTTTCCTGCCAAGTGCTAGATCAGCCAACCAATGCCCCTTTTATGTGCTACTCAGGCAATCCCTGCTCTTTGTTGCTAATAGACAACTGCTTGTAAACTATGCTAATTGAGACTTCCCTTGGCTGCTGGGAGCAGCTCCATTGACTGATTCACTGGACCACGTGGTTTCACAATGAGACTCTTGTGTGCTCCACAGCAGCTGGTCTGTGTGGTTGAAGTGAACTTGCACCATGCCAGCTGGGGGAAAGAGCTCTTCTGCTCTGTACCCAGAAAACTCAAAACCTGAAGATCTGTAACTGCCTGTTGCTGCTTTTCATCATTATTCTTTCCCATCAGTTTCTTCAACCAGTTGCTCAACTTGGAGGTATCTGTGTCAGTTTGCATCAGCAAATGTTTAGGTAGCTGGGCAGCCACTTGCCTTTATTCCAATGCTCTTGGGGCAGAAATAGTTAGAGAAATGTCAGCTAATGAGAAAAGAACATGGTTGTGGTGAGTGGTGACTGAGGGAGGGGGTGAGTGTAGATTATAGGAGTTTGCGTGTGCCTCTGAAAGGGATTATGATCCAGAGCTTCATGTCTTTTGCAGTACACAGATGGAGCTCTTGTGCAAGTAAGCTTTCCCACTGACTTTACTTGCAAGGCACAGCTCCATGTGATCCATGGGAGGTTGGATTCCACTCCATCACACTAAGAGTCCCAGTTTTGAGCCAACTGCCTCTATGTCTTCAGTTGTGTCTTTTTACAGTCATGTGAAGTGAACTACTCATTTGCTTTTTGTGTGTCAGGTGGGTTGCAATGAAAGTGGCAGTTCTTGGAATCTGATGCCTGCGTGGAGCTAGTCATGTTGGCTCACCCAAAATGAATGCCCTGCTTAGTGTAGAAACACTGAGAAATTATGTCCTGGGGAAAACAATAGCAAGAGCTTCAGGAAGGCAATTTACAAGGGTGTTGAGGTAATAAGCAGGGCTGCAATATTTAATTGATTAATCTAACCAACCAATGAAAAAAAACCTTTGATTACATAGTACTCCTTGATTAACCTGTAGCAGATTTGACATACACATAATCTTAACAATATGAAGTACCCATAAAACTGAATTTGGCAACTATTGTTTCCCTCTCTTCAGCAAGGAACTTAGTTGTTGCTTCAGCATTATTTTTGCTCAGATTCAGATTTGTTTAATTAATTTGCTGAAACTTACACTATTTATTTGCTAAGATTTCTTTAATTGGGTTGACAGCCCAAGTAATCGGGTGTGGGGTTGTGTGATTTTATGAAGGCAGTAGGAATCCCACCTGTGCTCATAATATTTCAAACAGAACAGATTGTGTGCTCACTTGCTTAACTTAATACAGAGCACATGGAAAAGTAACCTCACAGTTGTCCTCCGTCTTTGCCATGTAGGGGTTCAGTTCTCCGACATTAGCTGAGATGCAGACCAGGATGAGAAGATTATCGGTGTACATCTTACCAGCTCTATTACTTGCATGCTTGGTCTACTTAAGGAGAGATGCCAAGCTGGTTTCATCTTCGGCAAACAGAGAACTGTGCAGGCCAAACGTGAGTGTTCCCAAGCTGGTGAAATCAAGCAAATGCTTGCCAGACATGATGGTTGCGAATTCCTTTCTCTCCCTCCCTGAGGTTCACCGTGTTTTCTTAACCTATAAACACTGCCGGAACTTCTCGACATTGCTGAAGCCCTCCAGATGTGCTGCAGAGACCTTCCTCCTGCTAGCAATCAAATCCACCCCTGTGAACATAGACCGCCGTGCAGCCATCAGGAGCACCTGGGGGAAGGAGGCCATTATTGGTGGGAAATTGGTGAGGCTCCTGTTCTTGCTTGGCCGCTCAGAGGTCAAAGTTCAGGCTCACTCCCTCCACCAGCTTTTGGCCTATGAAAACCTGGAGTTCGACGATATCCTCCAGTGGGATTTTGTTGATAACTTCTTCAACCTCACACTGAAGGAGCTGCACTTCCTTCGGTGGGTGGCAGAGGACTGCCCCCATGCGTGCTTTGTGTTGAAGGGTGATGATGATGTCTTCGTGAACACGTACAACATTGTAGAGTTCCTTGAGCATCTGGACCCTGACAAAGATCTTTTTGCTGGGGATGTCATCAGCAAAGCTCGGCCAATCAGGAACACCAACACAAAATATTTCATCCCAGAGTCAATGTATCCGGCATCCTTCTATCCACACTATGCTGGTGGCGGCGGATATGTCATGTCACGGCTGACGGTGCAGCAGCTGCAGGTGACAGTTGAGGACACTGAGTTGTTCCCAATAGACGATGTCTTTGTTGGGATGTGCTTGGCCAAAATGGGGATCATCCCAATGCACCATCCTGGCTTTAAGACCTTTGGAATCCAGAGGCCCTTTAATCCCTTTGATCCCTGTCTGTACAAAGAACTGATGATTATACACAAACTGAACCCAACGGAGCTGTGGGTCATGTGGACGTTGCTGAAAGACGACAACCTCCGATGTGCCATGTCAGTAACTCAGAAACTATAGGATAGATTAGGATGTGTCTAGTGCAGTAAAACTACCAGACTAAGACTTTGATAGGAGCTGGCTTAAATTGATATAAAGAGAGATCTTTCCTTTTTTTAAGATTGTTTAGGGTAGAATAATTTTATTGCACTGATTTCCCACCCCCAAAATTGTTTACAGATGCCATGCCGAGGCAGCTGCTGCGGAGCAGGGGTGGGGGGAGGGTTTACTTTCGTGTTTTTCCTGGTAGCATCTTCTCCATGGTACTGGAGTAAATGGCTGTGGCCAGGCCCTCCCTGCATCCTAAAATAAAGTCGTCTCTTCGGGTACCTGCTGGAAGTACTTGTCAGGAGTACATTGGTCCATAAAGAGAAAAAACTTCCAACTGAGAGAAAACATTAAAAAATCGTATTTTCTCTGTTGAAGCACTATGGTCAAAGGTAAAGCAATCAGTGTAATACTTTTGGCAGTCTTTGTAAATGTCTCACTAGTGAAGATGAGAAGTCTCAAATATTCCGGGGGAATGTTGGTTGCAGGATGTGGTCTGAGGGCACACAAAATGGAGCTAAGCAGGTTCGGTCTGTTCAATGCCTGATAAGGCTATCAAAGACTACCAGCCATAATGACTATATTCTTCCACTATTGTCAGAGGAAACGTCCCTCTCAGCACCAGTTGCTGGTACTTACAGGTGAGGAGCCTGCTATGGTACTCAGGTTCTGCTCATGGGCTTCCAAGAAGAGCAGGATGCTGGCCTACACAGACCATTGGCCTGGTCCAGCAGACCCTTCTTTTCTTATGAGCAGAGAGCACCAGTGGATACCCTGGGTTCCATGATGGTGAAAGGCAGGATGGTTTGTTTGTTTTTTTAACAGAAAAAGCACAACTACAGTGGTACCTCAGGTTAAGTACTTAATTCGTTCCGAAGGTCCGTTCTTAACCTGAAACTGTTCTTAACCTGAAGCACCACTTTAGCTAATGGGACCTCCCGCTGCCGCTGCACCACCAGAGCACGATTTCTGTTCTTATCCTGAAGCAAAGTTCTTAACCTGAAGTGTTATTTCTGGGTTAGCGGAGATTGCAACCTGAAGCGTATGTAACCCGAGGTACCACTGTAATAACATTCCCCATGAGACTAATCCCAGGGTGCGTCCTCTTCTAATCTGGCACCAAGACATGTCTCCTCTACACAGGTTTAGATCAGTTTAAAACCTGTTTAATCATTTTCATGGCTTCCAGGCTAGGGATGAGCTTGTAAAAGTACAGATCCCATAATTCTCACGGAGGACCCACAAAAGCTAAGCTTGTTAAAATGTGTAGTGTTGCTAGACCATTGGAGTCTCCTACAATAGCAAGCCACCTTGGCATTGACATAAAGTCCAGGGGTATTTTGAGCTGTTCTCCAAACTCAGGTGCTTCTCTTCCCAATTTGAGGGCCCTCCAGATGTTTGCACTTCATTAGCAGTAGACAGGGATCAAGGAAGATGGGGTGGTAGTTAAGCATCTGGAGGAAGGCAAGTGCAGTGCGCTCCACCAGGCCTGGGTAGCTGGACTCTTTGAAGATAGAAACCCCGAATCATGCCTAACCAAGGGCCATGTCTTGATGGTTTCATGTTTCAGTAGTCATTTTTCTCACTGGAATTTGGGCAGGAAAAGCACTGTGTGTTGGGGGTGGAACTGCAAATAACCCTGGCTTGCTTCGTTTCCTTCCCTTTCACACCAATGCTGAATTATTTGGAAGAATAGGGGTTGAACTCCCATGTGACCACAGAGAAAAATGCATAGAAGAAATGCAGCATTTAAAATTAAAGCTTGCAGGGAGATGGTGAATAGAAAATGGGAAATGCAGCTGATCACCTGCATGTGTGAAGTGTCTCCAGGTGACTAGCTGGTGGGGGGGGGAAGATGTTAATAAATAGGAAAACCATGGTTTTTTCTCTCTTCTCCCCCTCACCCATTTTTTTAGTCTTGTCAGCTCCATAAATTTACATAAATAGGGTAAGTGAACCAGCTAGTAAAGATGTTAATGGACAGGTAAGTTTCCTGGGCTTAGTTGTAAGGGTGATGTGGTGCATTACAAGCACACATAGACACATCTTTTCATATTATTACTATTGTTGTTGTTGTTGAAATTAAAATCCTAGTTCAAATTTCTGAATAATTTTTAAAAATTATTATTATGCAATGTCATCAGCTAAGTTGGATCCTCCCCTTCTAACATTTTCTCAAGCTGCATCTTTTGCATTCCCCTCTCCTGAAAATCTCTGGGCCTTCCATGTTGCAGTTTTTGTTTTGATGGACTGTCGTGTCTCCAAAAAAGCATCATGCATTGTCAAACAGCAGAAATCCAAATAAATCATTGCTGACAAAGCCCACAAGTCCCGGCTGTTCCTTTTAGCAAACATTTCCTGTACTTTAAAAAAGAACTGTGACTACTTTCTTTTTTGATGCAATCTGATTTATGCTTCCCTAAAGTTGGGAGCTGGTGGGTGGAGAGTAGAACATTAAATTTAGTTTGCAATCTATGAGAACGGTGTCTTTCTTGGGGAGGCATAGATGTGTTAATATTTCTGCAATTAGTGTATTCATGTAGGGCTGTAATTGGTAGCATGGGGCATTCCATTATGGTGGTATGAAAAAGGTGAAAGAACACTTGTGGTGTGTCTTTTGAGCCATGATGTGTGTAGCAGTGAGAAGTGAATGTTTGTTTGCAACAGTTCCATCTGACCACTGGAAGTGATTCGCCTTTACAAAAAGCCTATCCCACCTTTCTTTCTTCACTTTTGGCATTACCTGGCTCACATAGCATTCCAAAGGCTTCTCTTCACTTTGTGTTTGAGCAAGATAAAACCCACCTCTGTATCTCACAAGCTCCAAGTTATATAGAGGTGTATTTGATTTGAAATGCAGTTTTGTTGGAGTTAGATTAAATGCACTTATGAGTAAGTCATATTGAATGTGCAAGATTGCACTGACAATTTAAATCACTTGTCTCGAAAGGTGCCTTTTAGTATTGTGATAGATGCGGCACAACCTATTCTCCCCATCACCTTTTGAATTTTTTACTCCATGATGTTAGGACAACAGATTATTCCCACTGCTGGGTGCAGCTATCTGAAATGAGTGATTAAATTGTTGTTGTTGTTGCTGCTGCTGCTGCTGCTGTTATATAATGAGACACCCTTGTGTGACTTCAGCTACTGTGTGCTAGCATGTAGATCACCCGTGCCATATTGGGACTATTGTCTGCATTGTCCACTATTGAGCATCTGCCTTTAGCTACAGTTAAAAGATAGAAGTCCCGCTAACTTTTATTTTTAAAAAGAGGTTGCTAAAGTTCACATAATTAGGGGGGAGCATATACACACACAAGTGACATTTATATTTTAAACTGACTCTCTGGCAACTTACTTGTGAAATTTCAGGTGCAATAATAGTTGGCATGACTTCCATTTCCTTTACAACCCAAGTAAATATTTTCAAAGAAAAAACCCAACCCTTTTGAAATTGAAGCTACAATTAGATCCAGGCTTTTGGGAGTTTGAGGACCTGTTACTGAATCATCTTCATTAGCCATTCTAACAATAGACCTCCACAGCCAAGAAAGGACCCCTCAGCTGGCTACTTTCACATTTGCATAGTTGATTTAAATAGAAACTCTTTCCCACATATCAGAAACACAACTTCCAATGTCAAAAACCTGCAGCTAACAAGGTTGGTATTTCAACTTGGTGCCCCCTTTCCCCATCAAAGTTGGGGGCAGAATCCTCAAGGCTAGCAACACTTCAGTCTTCACGCAGATAGGCTTCTTCATCGGTTTCCTCCACGCTGGCTTGTCGACCGGCTGGCAGCAATGGTGGCTCTTCTGTCAGTTTCATGAGCTCCTCAGTTTGAACTTCTGCCAGCTTAGTCTCTGCTTTCTGTGACAGCTGCCGCACCTCTTGCACTTGGGTTTTCACCAGCTGAATGTGGTTATGTGTTGAAACGGATGCTTGATCAGCTCCTGAAAAAGTAATGTTAAAATCAGCAGTTTCCTTCCAAAAATCATATTCTTATTTCAAGCAATGCCAATTTTAGGGGGGCATGAAATGTTTCAAGGAATGGAAAAGAGATCTGGCAAAGTTTATATGGAACGGTAAAAGACCAAGGATTAAGTATGAATTGTTAATGGACAGGAAAGAAAGGGGAGGATTTGCCATGCCAAACTTAGAACTGTACCATGCGGCAGCAGGACTAAATTGGTTAAGGGAATGGATAACCTTGGAAGATCCCGAAATACTAGACTTGGAAGCAGGGCCGGCGCGCCCATGTAGGCGAACTAGGCATCTGCCTAGAGCGCCAAAATGGAGGGGGCGCTGGCCAGCCCGCCCCTCCCCCGCCGCCTGGTGCCGCTCCGCCAGCGGCAGAGTGGCGGGGGATGGGGAGCAGCCCGAAATGGGGCTTCTCCGCCCCCTCCGCCAGCGGCAGAGTTTGTGAGAAGAAAAATATGAGTAACAAATGGGAATTATAACTGTATGTTATGTTAAACAAAATTAAAAAAGTAATACAAGATACAAAGAGGATAATTGGAAGTTAGAGAGTGTGTGTGTCCAAGTATTGACAGTTGGCATGTATGGTATGTAAGCAAAAATGTGTGCATTTATGTTTTTATTTATAGTATTTATGTTTGAAGTTCTGTATGTAAATAATTATGTTTGAATATGTTTGAATATGTAATTATATGTGTTGAGTATGTTTTATTTGTGTGATTTTAAACAATAAAGAGATATTAAAAAGAAATCAGCAGTTTCACAATACAACACTGATTGGACTTGGGTCCAGGCACAGATCCAAGGATGTTCATGGATGGGCACATCATTCACATTAAGACATGGCTGTCATATGACAACAACAAGCAGACTTTCCTTGCACCCATATTGCACAATTTCTTCCATTATTTTCTTTCACCACATCAGAGGACAATAAATCCTGAGGCTGGTTTAAAAAGATATCTCCAAACATGGTCTGCATTTGATGAAACATATATGTGCATGTTATGCTATTTTCTTTTAACACCTCCAATATGCTTTTAGAACGGGGGAGTGGGGGCCTTCTATGGTACAAACCAAACTCCAAAATCAGTTTGGACCAAAGTGTTTGAGAGACAATTCAATGCATTGTGAATACAACTTGTCCTAAGATGCAAATGCCTTGGAAAGGACAACAGTAGGAAGCTATTCAATGATGGGGATATGCTTCAGTGAATAATACCAGACTGATACGCTGCTTCTGCTGCCATCTCTGAAAGGCGCAATGCAGTCATCCACCTGGATTCTAACTTCAGGTACTCCTGTTGCTTCGAAGTCATCTAAATACAAAAGCTACTATGAGAAACAGCATCTGAACTTGCTTATTTCACCAAAAATAAACATTTTATAAGCAGGTTAAATAAAAGCAAACTTCTGATTTGGCACACTTCATTTACAACCACTCTCATTTGAACCTACAGCTGTATCACTGCTAAGCCTGCTTTTTTTTAATAAAAAAAAAAAAAAGCTCTGTATCAAGTGAGAATGGAGTAGGGAATTTGAAATCAGGCCTCTGGGGTCCACATCCAGAATATCAATGTTGGAATACTGGTTCTTGAAAAAGATGCATTGAACCCAGGTTTCTTGCTGGTTCCTTACCTCTACTCGAGCACCAATGATCACCTGCCATACTGCATCCTCCTCATTGGAATTCATTTTCCCAAGGAGGTGTGTGTATTTCTGGTACAGTGACACCAACGTGTAAACTGCCTGCAACAGGAAACAACCCATACTCAGTAGCACCCAGTTAACTAAAAGTTTGTGTTATGCTACAGAATTCAGAAGTTCAGAGACAGAGAGCATCTTACCGTTGTATACTCTGTTAGAGCTTCAATTAACGCATATGTTGTTTGAGAGAGAAGGGTACCAGTGCTATCAGTTACTAAAGACACAGCTCTTCGGATTAACGCTTCATTGCTAAGTGAGCTTGGATCATGTTTCTGAAAGACAAATATTATGCCTTTTCAAAATAATAGATCTTCAAAATCTGGAAACCTGACATGGCTACCAGCAAAAAAGAAAAAAGCCAAAAGTCATTACCGGTAACTTTAAAAAATATTTCACTAGTGTAACAGTGAGTACACCAATCAAAAGTATAAATATATATACAAGTATATGAATGTGTAAAATATATAAAATGATACCAAAATGATAATACTATCTGTTACTTTTTTAAAAAATGACCTAAAACTGGAATGGTTAAACCAGTGTACACTCAGATAAAAACCATTTAAATTAATGGACTTAAGTTAGACATATCCATTAATTTCAGTAGGTCTACTGTGAGTAAACCTGTTAACTGATCATCGAAACCTAGTACAATGTTTACTTATCCTCAGGCAATTCCTAATAAAGTATGTGGCTCAACATTATCCCATATTTACATAATTAAAAAGTCTCTACTTTTCACTGAACAGATTGCCAAGGCTTTTCTTCTGAGTTTGTCAATTTTATCACATGTACAATATCTCACACCTTAGCTCTCCACTCATCTAAAGTCAGAGCACTGGGTTTCCCCCAGTTATGTGTGCAACAGATGAACTGTTAGTTCTTTACCTTCTGGTAAAACTAAAACCTTTCCATAACCAAATAAAAACTAGAAAATTCATTGGGAAAACATAACCCGCAATTACTTCTATTTTGTGAACTACAGCCATACAGAATATAATAATTTTTGGATAAGACAAAATTATATGGTCCATATCTGCAGCTGTAGCTTTATACCTCCAACATCCTTCAAACTAATACTAAAAGCTTGATAGGGAACATATTTCCATCACCAGTTCCAAATATCTGGTGCTATTTCAACTACCCAGATCTTGAAGATTTTACCATCTCCAACTGTAAATCTTGAGGGTGGTCCAGCAACACTTCCTTGCATAGCAGAGTGACGATCACACAGATTAAGCACTGAAAGAATCAAGTTGTGTACAGCCGATGGCAATAAAACACTCATGGAAGCAGTAAAGCTCAGTCAAGCCTTGTTTACTTGAAAGGCAGTATCAATCTTGACAGTAGAAGACTATTTACAACTTTACACACAGAAAGTAAGGCACACTTCAGTCCTACATGCTACCTGCACTCAGCTCAGCAGTCTCTCCCCTGCAGGAATTGTGAAGTCCATAGATAAGTGCTCCACAGCTATTTATAGCCGCTGTAGACTAAATAATCTTGCACCTCAATGCTTCAAGAATCTTCTCACAGTTACTGGAAACAAATGGCTCTTTCTCACTTGCTCTAAAATATCTTGCTCCCATTTAAAAGTTTGGTAACTAAATGATACCTCTTGCAATTGAGTTTTTACCAGCTGAATGTGGATGTGAAGGACACTGTCACTCTAAGAATTTTGCTGTATCACAACAAAGATCCATCATGTCCAGCAGGCTGTTTCTCACAGAACTCAACCAAGTAAGTATGTCTGAAAAGCCCCCAAGCAGAAAATGAAGGAAAACTGCTTTCAATAGCCACCAACTGATCTATTCTCCATTCATCTCCCCCTTTAAAGCTAGCAGGTATCATAAACATTATCTTGCAACAAATTTCATAAACGAATTATGCACTGCATGAATGTCTACTTGAAAATTCATATTGAATCTACTGCCAATCACTTCAACTGGATTGCTTGAAGTTTAGTGTTTCATAAAAGGAGGAGGAGCAGGAGCAGGAGGAGGATGGGGGCTAATCTGTGTGCTTAGGAAAACATTAAAAAGTAATCACTTTTAAGATAGCTTTACTGCTTTTTAGAGTACAAAGAACCCTTACAAACCTCATCTAATGTTATAATTACTCTAAAAGGTAGATAAGCTGCCTGGAACACTTCATACTTGAAAAAGATTTCATATTCCACATTAAGTGGAAAAGCTCAACAGAATCAATTCATTCAAAAGTGTTATTGGGCTCACTCTAGCATTACTAGAATCCTTATTTCTCTGGGTCTTTGCTGTAGTGGCTCCACAGCTGTGGAATACCCTCTGGTGCCACCTTAAGCTCAGTTCCATTGCCAGGTAGCTGATTTCTCAGGAATTTCTGAATTACAAACTTTGCTGTGCGACAATAAGACAGGAATGGGGAAACTGAGGCCCTCTACCTGTTGTTTGACTCCCAGTTCCCATCAGCCACAACTTGCATGGCCAATGGTAAGGGATAATAGGAGTTGTAGTCCAATAACATAACTCTGTCCTAAGATACAGGGTATGATACAGGGTTAGTGTTATTTAAATATTTTATTAATTATAAGGAAATAAAGTATGACCACCCCAAACAACACTATTAACCAAGTTTTACAATTAAAAACAGTAAAAACAAATTGCAATGGGCTAACGCAAATGGTTTGTTTCACACTTCCACTTAATTCCATCGTGTCTGCATATCAAGAAAGCCAAATGTTGTGATTTCTCAGTTAATTGTATGAGAAAAAAAATAAAGCAGCAATGATACCTTAGCAACTAGGTGCTGTATGCTTATAATAAGAATATTAAAAAGCCTGCTGGTTGATGCCAATGGACCATCTTGTTCTCACAGTGGCTCACAAGATGCAGGTAGCATACCAGCAAACAGGATTCAAGCACAAGAATTTCGTAGTTACCAGCAATTGGTATTCAGAAGCATTTATGCCTCCAACTGTGGAGGCAGAGCACAGTGTTGAACTAGACCAACAAGGATGAGCAACTGAATTTTTAGTTCTTTATTTAGCAAAATACTTGGTTA
This sequence comes from Lacerta viridis, assembly GCA_900245905.1. Classification (NCBI taxonomy): domain Eukaryota; kingdom Metazoa; phylum Chordata; class Lepidosauria; order Squamata; family Lacertidae; genus Lacerta; species Lacerta viridis. The sequence continues at coordinate 83,968 of OFHU01003069.1, forward strand.
CATTACAAGAATACTCATGCTGACTAGCTGTCTAGGCACCTACGACTAGCAGACCCGTGCTCCGTCTTGGACAGCTGGAGCTACAGTGTGGTCCCATCCCCTCTAGCTGTTCCCAGCACTACACGCCTCTCCTTGCGCGTGGAGACAACAAAGTGGTGTTTCCAAAGTCTTGACTCTCTGGAAGCACCTCAGTCTCTCCAATATTCGTGGCCTTCTGCAGCTCTTCTGTCTCTCATTGCCATGTCTCCTCTTCCTGTACTTTCCTCTTCCACCACCATTCCCTGCCTACCTCGGCCCATATATCACCGCCCCCACCCCACCCTGTTCCTCTGGCTCCTGCCCATCCCTGACAAATAGCCACATTTTCACATACTGTTTAAACAGCTGCAAACAAGTAGAGACACAGGTGTCAGAAGGCAGCAAGTTCCAGATAAAAGAGTAACAAGGACAGAAAGGCTGGAGATGTAAATAGAAGAAAAATTCAACACAAAATGGAAGGAAAATTATTTGTTTTAAAAAAGAGACTACCAAACAATTTAACAATTAAGTTGAACCTTGGGTCCTGAAATTGTAACTGATAAATATTTCCCAGAGGGTTACCTGTGTAATAGGAATTGCAGACAAGGTTACTCCAAACCCCAGTGCTACCACTTTGCTCCATGGTCCCCTCAATCCTGACATGCAACGAGCTTTACCATTTGCCAGGATGGGAAAACTGTGCCTGGGGGGAAAACACATCCATCTTAGGTACAAGTGCTATAAGCAATATGAATTCTGGAGGACTAATAAGCAAAGATCCATCATATTTGGAGTCCACTGCCAGCCAAGTCCTGCTTACAGTCTTCTCATTTCAAGAGCCAGGCTGTTAGGAAACTGAGCAGGAACTCCTTAACTGTATATCTGTCACTACAAAACAGTCTACCTCCTCCAAGATTTAGACTATAAAACATTTTCAAAGATACTTTGTACCTTTGAAGATGCAGATATTGATTTCTTTATTTGCTCAGGTGCAATACAAGCAAAATAATCCAAATAAAACAATACAGGCAAACTACGTCCAGAACGAGCAGTTAAAAATCACAATAGCAACAGTTAGGAGATTTGTACAGTGAATACAAACTGGGTTCCGTTATACTTAGCTGGGTGTCCAGATCAAATTTCGCTTTAATTATCTACCGAGGATTTACTAATTCAATGCAGGGGCCGCTCCTATAAGAAGCGGCAGCACCTCCGGGAGCGAATTCATCCCAGGCAGACGTCGCTATGCAAGTAAACTGAAGCAAAAGGCACGGCTGGGGGGAGACTGCACAAAGCTGCGGGGGCGGCAGAGCGAAGTGAAGGAAGCTGGTTCCTTCCCACAGATACCTAAAGAAAGCGTAGCAGCTCCGCAGCCACCGGTTACTCAAGGCCGCCGCCATATTGGTTTGGTCAAGGCGCACCGGAAACACGTCATCTCAAGCGCCTCAGCTAATGCCATAGAGCTGATTTCGTAAGGGAGAGGTGTAGCCCTCCGCGCCCCTTTACTTCTTTGAGAGCCCCGATCTTCACGTTTCGCGCCGTCGCCTTCATCAGAGACTGATACCGGCTGGGTCTATGAGGGATTTATACATCTAGAACGACGACAAAAATCCACGTTATTTAAAAAGCCACCGCCTTCTATCGTCACTTCCGCTCTGGAACGGATCTGGTTCTGTTTATGTCTCTACGCGGAGCAGGAAGGAGAAATTACGTACTACAGAGATGCGAAAGGTTAGAGTGGCGCTCTTCTATGGACACGGCAAGATTGTGCCTCCGAATCCCAGTTGCTGGAAATCATGAGCGAGATGGAATTGGCGTCAACAGCTGTGAGAACGGAGCGTCCTTTCGTCTGGTTCTGCAGAGTCCATCTGTAATGATCCAGCGGCTGTTTCTTTACGGATGTTGAGCCCTTGTAGCTTTGATATTTTCTGACTCTAGGAGGTTTCAAGCAGAAGCGCTTGGACGAGCATTTACGCATGCGTTGGAGTCAGAAGGGGGGGGCCGAGAGGGCCGTTTGCGTGTTAGCACGTGATCCTTTCACGGAGCAACCTTTTGGCGGGAGAGACTCCATGGCGCGTGCGTGTTGCGAGCCGCCCCGCCCCCTCGCCCGTGCTGCGCCCTGAGGGGAAAAGCGCGTCCTTCTTTCTCTGGCTGATAAAGAGACCCGGATTTGTTAATGTTTGTGTGTGTGTGCTTTATGTCTAATAGACAAAACAAAATAAAAAATTCCTTCCAGTAGCACCTTAGAGACCAACTAAGTTTGTTCTTGGTATGAGCTTTCGTGTGCATGCACACTTCTTCAGATACACTGAAACAGAAGTCACCAGACCCTTATATATAGTGAGAGGAGTGGGGAGGGGTATTACTCAGAAGGGTGGTGGGAGATGGGGGATTGGCTGATAGGCAGGGGCGGGAGGGTGGCCACCCCGGGTACCGCCCTGGGGGGGTGACACTTGGGGCGGCCCCCTACCCCTGCTATCGGCGCCACTGGCTTGTGTGGGGTGCAGCAAGTTTTAAGGCTGCAGCGTGGAAATAGCACAGACGCTGTGCTACTATTCGCGCGCTGCAGCCTTAAAACTTGCCGTGTTGTCACACGGTTGGGAGGGGTGCCGGCCGCTCGCACCCGCCATCTTGGGTGGACTGCGCATGTCCACACATGTGCAGACTACTTGGGATGCTGCGCCCACTGACATCACGGCGCATGCGGCGTGATGTCAGGGCGCGCACCCGCTAGGGAGAGGCCCTGCCCCCAGGGGGGTGCCCCCGCATTTGCCACCCTGGGCAGCAAGGCGGCTCTCTACACCCCTGCTGATAGGTGTAGTAAACCTGTTGGTGACTGTTAACGACTGCAATTGGTTTTACAGGAAAAAGCAAGGGGTGAGAATGGCTAAAGATAGCTTTGTCATGTATAATGAGATAAGAATCCAATGTCTTTGTTCAGAACCAGGTCTCTCCATGGTTTTAAGTTTGGTAATTAGTTGCAATTCAGCAACTTCTCTTTCCAGTCTTTTTTTGAAATTCCTATTTTGTTTAATAGAGTTTGCCTTACGCTTAATTTTGTATATTTAGGTCTCAAACTTCCAGTGCAGCTGACATATTAAAACAGAAAAAGCACACACAAATGAAATAAAAATAATATAAAAAATCGCCAGAAGCAGAAGAGCAGCATGACAAATCAGCCAAAAAGAACAAACAAACAAACAAAAACCCTCACAAGAGTAAAAACATCACTTACACTTAGCTGCCAAACACTGAGAATCCTGGCTAGAACTTCAGGGCGGCAACTTCAGGGCATCCTTCCTTTGTGAAAGGAGTCCCTGGGCTTGTCTTTTTCCTCTTCCCTCCCTCCCCTCTTTTCCTTTCTTGTCATGCTTTTCAGGCTGGTTACTGGCAGAAACCATCTCCTCAATATATTATTATTTACTTCTGGATAGTGCTACTCAACTCTTTTACCGGACTGTCAAAGCACCATCTTGTGAACTATTTTTTTAAAAAAAACAAATTTAAAATGTAAAAGAATTTAAAAATGAAATGGACCCTGGCATGAGATATGGGATAAAGGGGGAAGAGGCTGAAGTAGAAAGCAATGAAATCAAAGGGGGTGTGGAGTTGATCACTGCTGAAAAACTTATTTAATTTGCCCAGAGCTAATTAATCTTCTGTAACTGAAATAAATGCATATTTTCATTTCCTGTGTGCCTCTAACTCAATTTCCCTCCTCCTGTGTCCGGTCTTGGGGCAGACTTGTCCTTTTTCATTGTTAAAGATTCCATGATCAGTTCTGCTGAAAGAGCTGCTCCATTGCGCCTTCTCTCTCTCCTTCACTTGTCTCCTGCCATCAAGCTCCAGCCATTGGAAAGGGGGACTTCAGGCGGAGAGACCAGCTCCATGGGATTCTCCTTCTTGTTCTTGTCCCTGAACTGCTTCCATTCCACCTGGTCACAAAAACTTCCTGTTTAACTTTTACAAATGGGTGCCTAAAGTTGCTCCTCTCCTCGCCCCCTTTCCCCTTTTGTGCCAGGTCTTTTGAGGTGATAAGCTTGCAGGCAGGGGACTGTCTTGTTTTATTTTTATTTGTATTTGCTTGACCCGTATTGGTACCACTGACATCAGTACTGTACCAGTATTATAATAATATTTCTACAGATAAAACAGATAAAATCATTGGGGGGAAGCAATAATGAAAAACAATTAAACATTAACAGAACACACACACATATAGATCATTGCAACAAAAGCATCACAGCACCAGCCCTTTCCTTAAAAACAGTTGGTTACCAAAAGCCTATTGAAACCAAACTCTCCAGCTGCCGGTGGAAGGTCAATAAGGAGGAAGCCAGTTTAGCTTGTCTAGGGGGGAGTTCCACATTCTGGCTGGGGCAGCCACGGAAAAGGCCCTCTCCTGTGTCCCCACAGGATCAGAAGAGCCTGCTGGATCAGGCCAAGGGGGCCACCTAGTCCAGCATCCTGTTCTCACAGTGACCAATCAGATCATGCCTGTGGGAAGCCTGCAAGCAGGACATGAATATAACAGCACACTGCCCAGCTGCAATTTCCAGCATTGCTTGCAGGTACAGTATTACACTTTAATAAATGTAACATTTCATAAAATGGCATCTAGACCAGATCTCAGAGTTTGGATTTGGATTTGATATCCCGCTTTATCACTACCCGAAGGAGTCTCAAAGCGGCTCACATTCTCCTTTCCCTTCCTCCCCCACAACAAACACTCTGTGAGGTGAGTGGGGCTGAGAGACTTCAAAGAAGTGTGACTAGCCCAAGGTCACCCAGCAGCTGCATGTGGAGGAGCGGAGACGCGAACCTGGTTCACCAGATTACGAGTCTACCACTCTTAACCACTACACCACACTGGCTCTGAACATCAGAAACATTAACATGCAAATACATATACACCATTACTTGGTAATGAACATTTCCCTAAATATAAACTGAAAGGTCTGATGAATATTAAGCAAATTAAAACCTATATTAGAATAGCTAACTTTAAGTGTTAGTTTCATGGTGATCAGATTTATACAATATTTAATTAGATGTTTAAAATATAATTTCTTTTTTTAAAATTTAAATTTCTATTTAATTATTATGAAGATAAAAATGAGAAAAAGTATACAAACATTTAAACTGAATACAAAAAAAACATAAAAAAGAATTTAGGCATTCCCATTCCTTCTGGACTATTTTATTAGACTTGTTCCTTAAGGCTTCAGTCAACTTAATGAGTTCCAACTACTCGCTCAGCTTTTGTAGCCATTATTCTCTAGTAAGTATATGGCTACCCTTCCAGTACTTGGCTATTAATACCCTAGCCACCGTCACTGCATTGAAAAATAATTTTAATATTTCTTTTAGAATATTGTCAGTTAGAATCCCAAGATGGAATGATTCCGTTTTTTTGTGAAATGTAATTTTTACATTTCCTTGTAGATCGTGTCCCAAAATATAATTTATTTCAGAGTTTGAGGTAACAATCATAGCAGACCTGGTACCACGATAAACAATGTAGCAGTTGAGAAACTATTATATAGGTAACAGAAAGGTTAAATGCTGTCACTTTTTCCTAAAAATATTTTTTAATATCAATTTGCATTGATTACTATGTATCCCATGTAGATACCTCCAGAACATTCCATTTTTAAGTCCTATTATTTGTGTTTGTTTTTGTTTTGATGTTACAAGGTGTAGTGATATGTTTTTCTCCGATGTTCTGCTCTGCAGTTATTGAGGATTTAATGCAAACAATCTCAATCTGAACAGCATAAATTATACAAGACCCACAAGTAACTCGGTTGCTTTTATTTTTAGAGAGAACAATTGCACTGGAGTTTAATCCTTCTCCAGACAGCGTTGTGCCAGAGATTTTCTAACAGAGAGAGAAATTAAAAGCAGAAAGCCAGGAGTGTATGCCAAGCGAGGTAACAAATCATAATTTAAAAAGTCAACATCTGAGCCTAGTTACAGCCTGATCAACTAGCTTCTGTTTTATAGTAGTACTCCCATGGAGAGACAAGAGAAAGAAGATGAATTTCAGAGGATAAATTTGTAATTGATCTTCTACCTGAAATACCGACTCCTGAAACAATATTCAAAAAGCACAATAAGATCTTCACCACCAGTCGGTACTTCCAGAAGGTTGGAGAAGAGACTTACCACCATTGCCCTCTCTGACATTTGCCTTTTGCTGCTGTCAGCCTCCTCTGGAGTAAGGAAATGGGAGGCAGCTGTACGTCATCTAGCCTGAAAGCCAGCAGTATGTCATCTACTCCTCCCTTCTGAATTGTATTTAATTAAGCCAGGCTCCTTCGAGTGCAGCAAGACTAGAACCTTTATTGTTGGTTAACTTGTTTTGCTATGTATTTATGTACTTAAGCCTACATTGTTTGGGGGTGGTTTTTTGTTGTTGTTGTTTTGGTAACGTTTGCCAATTGTTTATTTATTTTTTGTTATTTTGATAGAATTTACTCACATGTTCTGTATTTTGTATATTTGTATTTTTCCAATGCTCTTTATTTCAGTGTTTTTAAATGTTTGCTGTGAAACTGCTTTGGGTACAGAAAAGCAGCATATAAGTAACCTCAATCAATCAATCAACCAAAAATAATTCAAATAATTTGCCTTGCATTTTATATATCTAAAAGGTACACAATTAAGCAGGTAACAAAATAAACTTGTCGAGTCTCTAGAATAGAAAGGGAATTGTGTTTATTGATTGGGTGTTGGATAGACAGTGCATCTGGGCTCCATCTGTAAGCTGCTGGTGGAAAACATGAGCTGTCACTTAAGCACCAGGAAATAAGTGGTCCAGCCAGCCAACAGCAGCGCCCCTAACAGCACTGTGTAACTGAACAGCACAAAAGCCAAGAGTTCCTTCAGCACCTTAAGGAAATGGACAGCAAACGATTCCTGCATGATTCTGGCTTTGCAATGTGGTGGAAATAAATGCATGGGAATAGTCTGATCTGCAAGGGAGACAGAGACAATACAAAAGGAGGATTAAAGATGTATTGTAAAGCAGAAACTGACCTTGTGATATACAACAGTAGCCGAAGTCGATATATATAACAGAGCAATCACATACACGTTAACTCATAAATAAGTTCTGCTGAATTCAACAGGGCTTGACCACAGTCTAAGTTGGTTAATAGCTAGAAATCTGTGTTCAGGCCGCTGATGGTTGCAGTACTCTGGCAGATCTGAAAGTAGTTCTGCAAAATCTAAATTAGGAGTTTGAGACCAAGTAATATGTCATCTACACAAATGATTACCTACTGATGCAAGGGGTCAGCCAAACATGAGGAAATTAGACCCCGCAAATGGATTGTGTGCAGTTGGAGAACAAAACCTCTCAATATATAGCTGATAATGCATTAATACTGCCTAAATGCACCAATAAAAAGCAGTCTGTTCCTCCAAAGGGAGGGAGCCTCCTTTAATATTTAATGTTATAATTGCAACTAATGGACAGACTGGCAGAAAACTTTTGTTTTGATTTAGGGTTGAGTACATATTGTTTGGCTTGCATCTTTATATCTGCCCCAAATAACCAGCATTAAAGTGGGAAATCCATTCCTGGTAAAATTGATATACAGCACTACTGCAACATAGCAATCTGCAGTGGTCCTTAAACTTTGGGAAAGTAAGGGTGCTGCACCTTTTCAGTTCCCACTGGGCTTTGGAGCTTATATGCTTGGTTGTCCTATTCCATACTGCACATTTTTGCCATTATTAAGATTTGATGAGCCAATTCAGCATAAAGATTAAAAAATCCTGTTCTTTCTCATGGTGTTTGTATATGGAAGGGATTTTTTTTTTAAGAGACACACACACACATTGAAAGGGTCACAGACTAAAGAAATGCACATTTGTCTCAACAACAGAAAAATAAAGCCAGGAAGCTAATCCAGGAAGATTACTTTTTCCCCACACAATATGAAAGCTGTTGGAAGTGAACTGAGTTTCCATAATGCCAAGTACCTGCAACAATTATTAAAAGCAATGATCAGATAAATTTGTTAAGCTGTGTTTAATAATTTGTTAATTATTCTTAATATCAACATATTTCTTCTGATCTCATGCAAGGTTTTATTATATTTGTGAATAAAACAATATAGTAATCAGACCACAAGTTTTAAAATATTTTGCATGATATAAACTAAATTATAAGAAGTTTCTTACCCTGGGCAAATGACGGCATTTGCTTAAAGTTGCTCTGCACCTTTGTTTCTGGTCTCTCCCTGGCTCGTGGGGAGGCTGGTGATGTAGCTGGATCTTCTTTGAGTCTGTTGATCTGGAGAGGCAGGCATAATGACGCTGTATTTACAAGGCAGCTTAAGTAGGAATAGACTAGGTGTGGTCAGGGACAGGACCACAGGATATACATAACTCCTTTGTTCATCTTCATTGTCCACACAAAAATATCGCTAGTGGGTTTTTTAAGTGAAAGTTTAATGCATGCAGCCTGGGTGTCTTAAAAATTGCATTGTATAATTACTGTATTTCATAAACTGTCATTCCCCCCCACCATTTACAGTTGTGCTTTTGTTTCTGGTTCTCCCCGTCCGCTATTTTCAGTAACAGTTGTGTGTATGATTTCAGTTATATATAGCAGCTGCTTAAGACAGGCACAGAAACCAGGAGGCTGGGAAGTTGTGGCCCTCCACATGTTGTTGGGCTCAAGCCCCCCTAAGTCTTAGCCGGCATGGCCAGCAGTCAAGGATTATGGGAGTCATAGTTCAACAGCAACTGAAGGGTCATAGGTTCACCAGCCCTTTAGAAGGAAATTAAGGCTGCATAATCCAAACTAAAATTTCCTCTAATCATCATTGACAGCTATTGGCCTCATACCTCCAGCTCAGCTCCAATATTTTTGGAAGCTTATGATTTCCTGCACATTTCCTGTTACAATCTTTTTAATGGTCCTGTGCATAGAAGCCAACTCCTAGGGGCCTGGGGGCTTTGCTCTCCCCAATAAAATATTTGAGGGGGCCATGCCCCCCCCCAGTTGACAGGCATTGCCATTCAAATAGTGTGTGTACACCGCATCGTGTGATCAATTATGCAGGGTGGGGCTTACCTGGGCCACTACAATATTTTATTCAAGTTGACACCCCTGGTCCTGTGTGTTGAAAATTAGCACCAAAGGCACAAATCCCCTTGTTTAAGAAAAATGAGTGGATGACCAGTGATGGTAAAGTTGCTGTATGAGATTTTTTAAAAACAATATATTTTTTAAATTTGCTCCTAATCTGTCATAAATATTTTCAGGAGAAGGCTGATGTACTGGCTAACTTTGCTTTCTACGCAAATGGTGTTCCCAGTAGCCGTCGCTTTGCCTCTTGAGTAACTTCATATGTATGTTTTTAATCATAGTCCAGCTTTCTTAATACAGTGAAACATGTCAGCTTCATTAACTATGAACCCCCAATCTGGGATCCCATAGAAACTGGTGTCAATAATTAACATCCAAAAGTAAATGTTGTCCGATTCACTCCAAACTGGCACCAAAGTCTGGCAAAAGTTTTGTGGTGCCCCACAAACAGAGCAATTGACACTCAAAATGGGGGTTATCAAGTCACCCCAAAACCCAACATTGTACAAATTATAGCAAAAGTTTTGCAGCGGAAACCACACATTTTGCAGTGCCCCACAAACAGAGTGGCTAAATAGGTTATATTAATTAAATATAACAACTGGAGGATCTGCACAATGAATTAACTAGTCAGATTCTACCAATGTAACCAAATCAAATTAAATCAGGGCAGGTGTTCATTTCTACCCCCATCACCTGGGCAAGTGAACAACCGCACACTGTGCTCACAGCAGAGTTTCCTATGATTCCTTCCTCCCCACTGCAACTGCATGGACCTTGGGTGTAAGAGCCCAACAGGCACACGGTGGCCCCACTGGCCAATGTTCACCCAAATGGGTGAGTCCCATAAATGAAAAATATGGGGTATAAATCAATATATTAGTTGTTTTTTTAAAATAATTTTTGTTTCAGAATGCCTTTAAATTGTATGTTTGTTTGCCACCCTGGGCTCCTTGGGCTATAAATAATATAGTCTGGCACCCCATTCTCAGCAGGACCCAATGTCAACATTGTGAGTTTAATGGTTCTCAGCTCCATGAAAAGCAGTAGCACTTGACATGCTTGGGCAGGTTCCTGGGCTGTTTCCATAGCAGGGCTGTAATTTGGCCCACTCACCTGCCTGGTTCTTTCCACTTGGGATAATGGTGTGATTGTGACGCTGCTTTCTCAAGTTGACTGGACCACCCAGCACCCTATTGCATCAGAGCAATGGCATCTCCATATGTTTTGGATGACAATTCCCATCACAGATATCTCATTTCTTGGTTGAGTCCAGAGAGACTGGCACAGGGCCCATGGCTGATTCTTTTATTAAGAATTTGCATTACTGAATTGGGAATAAAAGGCATCTTATCTCGTGACAGCAGTGAGACAGGGCACACCTGTATTGTGTTACACAGACATCCCATCTCAAAACAGCCATGCTTCCCACCATAAAACTATATTATAAATTATGTGTTTTTAAACCAACAGCTTTATGTCTCTTGCCATAAACCAATAACACAGTAAGTTTATTTTAACTACATTTAAGTTTATTTTAAATTGCAAACAATAAAACCATCAGTTATGTAAAGGCATAATGGTAAAGTCCAGTTGCAGACAACTCTGGGGTTGTGGCGCTCATCTCACTCTATAGGCCAAAGGACCTGGCGTTTGTCCACAGACAGCTTCTGGGTCATGTGGCCAGCATGACTAAGCTGCTTCTGGCGAACCAGAGCAGCACATGGAAACGCCGTTTACCTTCCCACCAGAGTGGTACCTATTTATGTACTTGCACTTGAATTGCTTTCAAACTGCTAGGTGGGCAGGAGCTGGGACCGAACAACAGGAGCTCACCCCGTCATGGGGATTCGAACCGCCAACCTTCTGATCGGCAAGCCCTAGGCTCTGTAAGGCATACATGTAGTAAATTGTTACTTGAAATCGATTAGTTTGAACAACTTACTTTCTCAGGGTTTATCCCTGAAAATCGATGTATTTTCTAAACAGATAGGGAAAGAGAATGTAATACTGTACTTGGTTAAGTTCTGTTTAGTAAAGGAATGCTAAAAATCAGGAGGCTAATTCTTCCTTTAATGCAGTATCTGTTGTAGACGGAAGTTAAGTGATTGAGCAGGTGGTTGCTGAACAACTTCAGGCACAGCTGGAGGATGCGGACCATTTGGATCCCTTCCAATCGGGATTCAGGCCTCATCATGGGACTGAAACTGCCTTGGTCGCGCTGGTCGATGATCTCCAGCGGGCTAGGGACAAAGGTGAGAGCTGTTTCCTAGTTCTGCTGGATCTCTCAGCGGCCTTTGATACCATCGACCATAACATCCTTCTGGACCATCTAGAGGAGCTGGGAGCTGGGGGCACTGTTATACAGTGGTTCCGCTCCTTCCTCCTGGGCCATGTGTCCAGAAAGTGGTGGTGGGGGATGAGTGTTCAGACCCCTGGGCCCTAACTTGTGGGGTGCCTCAGGGTTCCGTCCTCTCCCTCATGCTTTTTAATATCTATATGAAGCTGCTGGAGAGATCATCAGGGGGTTTGGGCTGGGTGTTCATCAGTATGTGGATGCTACCCAGCTCTACCTCTTTTAAATCAGAACCAGTGACAGTGGTGAATGTCCTGTCTGGAGGCGGTTGGAGGATGGATGTCAGCTAACAGATTGGGGTTGAATCCTGACAAGATAGTACTGTTGGGGGGACAGGAGGCAGGCAGGTGTGGAGGACTCCCTGGTCCTGAATGGGGTAACTGTGCCCCTGAAGGACCAGGTGCGCAGCCTGGGAGTCATTTTGGACTCACAGCTGTCCATGGAGTGCAGGTCAATTCTGTGTCCAGGGCAGCTGTCTACCAGCTCCATCTGGTACGCAGGCTGAGACCCTACCTGCCCACAGACTGTCTCGCCAGTGGTGCAGTTATCTCCCTCTTGGACTACTGCAATGCGTGGGACTACCCTTGAAAGTGACTCAGAAACTGCAATTAATCCAGATTACGGCAGCTAGACTGGTGACTGGGAGTGGCCGCCAAGACCATATAACACCGGTCCTGAGAGATCTGCATTGGCTCCCAGTACGTTTCCGAGCACAATTCAAAGTGTTGGTGCTGACCTTTAAAGCCCTAAACAGCCTCGGTCCTGTATACCTGAAGGAGCGTCTCCACCCCCATCATTCTGCCCGGACACTGAGGTCCAGCGCCGAGGGCCTTCTGGCGGTTCTCTCACTGTGAGAAGTGAGGTCACAGGGAACCAGGCAGAGAGCCTTCTCAGTAGTGGCACCTGCCCTGTAGAATGCACTCCCATCAGATGTCAAGGCAATAAGCAACTATCTTACTTTTAAAAGACATCTGAAGGCAGCCCTGTTTAGGGAAGTTTTTAATGTTTAATGCTGTATTGTGTTTTTAATATTCAGTTGGGAGCTGCCCAGAGTGGCTGGGGAAACCCAGCCAGACAGGTGGGGTATAAATAAATTATTATTATTATTATTATAAGTGTCAGACCCAGAGTCTGCTATATACGCATCACACGTAGAAGTCCATTTTGCACAGAGGAAAACTTGTCACAGCTTCTCCAGAACATTACAGCAGCATTTAAAGGCGACTTCTGCTGTAAACACAAGTCTGATTTCCTGAGCTCAATACAAGATATCTTTCCTCTAAACACCACATGGCAAGTGCTTTCTCAGCAGGCTTACTGCTCAAATTCTGTCTGTACACACCCTTTATCAAACAAGTACCACAGTCATCTACTCTTAAAAATAAAGTTTATTTTTGACCCTTAATGCTGCCTGCCTCCTTCTGGTTATTTCAGATGAAAGCATCCCTATTTAAAATGACGTTTCACTGAGATGCATTATAGCTTAGCAAATGGACTCTAAATTTAATCAGGCACCCTCATTATCAAATTATTAGCCTTGGGATAAGCAAGGCCTTCCCCACAAACAGATCAAATCAAGCTACTCAGGAAGCCAGTTAGGATGCAATTACTCCCCCAATGATATGGTGAAAAATGCCAGCTTTCCCCCAGTAACATACAAGCTCTTCCTCGTGTATGAATCTATTAACTGACCCTGGAAATTTGAAGAAAGCAATGAAGGACACTATTGCCTTTACAGCAATAAATGATGCTTAATGTGAAAGTATCGTGTACTTGTTCTGAAAGAGATTCATTTACCTGTGCTTCTCATACAGAACAATTAGTACACATTAACAATTGCAGCAAGAACTATTTTCCTTGCGAATTTGGCACTTGCGTGTTTTGCTTGAATTATAAATTCTAGTAGCTACCGGTACTTTTCTTGTTTATCTTTATAGTTGCCCATTCTTTATTGGGAAATCCAGAGAAGGCAAAAGAAGCCAAATTAATTTAGTGTCAGGGCACAAAAAATTACTTTTAGGGAACTTTTAAACCCATTCAAAAATTGAGTTGATGGAACAGTGCTACAACACTGGATTTGCTTTGTGAGAATGCTTGCTCCCTTTGGAATACCCAAGAGAATGTGCTAGAACTTGACATGCAACACAACTTAAAAGTTAAGAGTAAGCAAGTCTCCAGGAGCAATGACTGAGAAAAGCACAAGGTAGCAGCATGGATGTTCAGGTGACCCGTCAGGAGAAAGGCGAATCCATCAATTGTGGTTTTTCTCAGTTCTCATTTTTCCCATCTTCAGTTTTCTACATTGCACAATCAGTTTGAGGATTTAAAAAAAAAGTGTTTATGACATTTTGTGAGCATTTAGTGCAAATTCTTATTGGTATATTTTTTTGTATGCAATTTTGAGTAATATACACATTTTTGCAAAGCAGTGTCCCTTAATTTAATGCATTTTTGGTAGGTTAATTTCAAAAATATATGCATTTGATACACCGTTTCCACCAGTACAATTTTTTGTACACATTACTTGGGCTGCAGAAGTGCAAATTTCAAAGGTTGCTTGTGTTTCAGTAGGTGTGGATTACATTGATTTGCCTTTAAATACCAACTGAATCAAATTTCTCCACTATTCCCCTAATTGTCAGAGACAAAAGTCATGATCTATCATTCTCCCTCCACAACCCAAGAGGTGCAAAAGTTCCTACATGTTCCTCTGTGTATCTTTACCAACAGCAGTACCCTGAAATTTAAATATCCGAGATAGATAACTTTGACTTGAGAACTTATTCAACAGCAGTACCCTGAAATTTAAATATCCGAGATAGATAACTTTGACTTGAGAACTTATTTTGAAGGAATAATAAAGACAATTTAATACTTATTTGTATGTCTAATACAACATATACACACAATGGAAAACCGTTGGAACTGCATCTTTATAATCAACATTTGTCTCCTTGAATTTACACATGTAGAACTCCAGCATCCTCAAAAAGGAATCAGCTTTAATCTGACTACTGCTGTCTTCAGAGAAAAACAGTAAAAACTGGAGGCACACCAAAATGATTCAGGATCTTTTTGCAATCCCCACTCATTACATTCACTGTACAGTTTACAAACATACTTAATGTAAAGCTTTTAAGTTTTTAAGAAAATGCTGACATGAAATGAGAGATTTAGATACATTTACAGCACACAAGAAAAATTGAGAACTCCCTCGTTTCTGCAGAGAAAATTGTGGGGAGTGGGTGGTCAGATTTTGTTGCTGTATGTCTCAGGATGTGTGGAAAGAAAAGCATGGGTTGAGAGAATGTAGACGTTACCAACAGCATCATATAACTGGTCGGGGCCTTACAAACAAATTCTGGGTTTTAGAACATGCTTTCAACAGGACTTGCAGAATGGTGGCCGAAGAGGAGACATAGCCATGTACAGCATCACTTGAGGAAATGTTATACAGCATCACTTGCGGAGAAAGTTTAAGAATGGCATTAAGAGGCAGAACTCAAAAAATAAAGTGAAAGTACAAAGGATGGAGGGGGGTGAAGTGAAGTATCAGGGAAATCTTCCTGAGAGAGGTATGGAATTGTGGAATATGTTAATTCCCAAAGAGATGCTTAGAAACTGCAATACACAGATAGATAGATAACCTGGGAATGAAGATAGTGGATGCACTGCAAGGCCCAGTCAAAGCACAGGCCACATTATTTAAGTTTCCTCCCAAGCTTATTTTTCAGGAAGCAATGTAAGGAACTATCCTCCAAGGCAATTCATTTCTTTTATTGTTCCCTTTCAGAGAGGCATCAGCCCCTTGCAAAGTTATGGACAGAGTTGATGCAAGGAGAACAGCACGCTTTCTGCCCTGTATCCAGCAGCAAGGCCAGCTTCCATTCGCACTGCCAGCACACCTCTTCTCTGCTATGGTGTCTCTTGATCGCTGTGCAGATTCTCGTTCTAAAAGGGCGGAGGCTCCAGCTTCTCCATTAAAGATTTGACCCAGCTTGTTCCATTGATGAGTTTAGTTGTTGCAATGACATATTCTGTTCCCCCATCTTCCATTTGAGACAGAAAGCGGAGGGCTGCAATTTCAGCATATGTCACTCCACCCAGGAAAAATACCAGAGTGACTCTGTTTTCTCCATGCTGACCTGCATTGTTTACAAGGTAGAGAGTGGAAAACTGACTTTATTTATTTTTTTGTGCAACACAACACCTACCCAACCCTCACTTCCCCAAGCTCGGTTTTAGATTGGTTATTTGACAAGAAGTCTGCTATGCTGCAATTTGGAAGAGGGAAGCTAACCTAGGCAGAATGAAGCAACAGCGAATAAATATGCAACATCTATCACTCAGATACAGGGCCCAACCCATTGGGAATGCCTACGCTGCATTGAAATCAGTGGGAGTTGTGGGAGGCTGAACCCAGGCATCTGATCCAGGGCTCCATATGAGCTGCAACATGCAAGAAGAGCGGCTGAAATTGCATGGCCATTTAAAAAGCAAGTCCATACAAACTTGCACCCTCTAGGAACAAGGAAGCCTTTGTTTGCACTGGAGCTCCAGCGTTAACAAGAAGCCACTGTACTGTAGGTGAAGCTGCAGTTGTCATAAGCAGCCCTTTAAGCACAATATTACAACACAAATTGTGCGTCCAAAGATACCTACGTTTTTTTTGAAGCCCTGTTGGCAATTGCTGCCTCTCTTCGAAGTGTGGTCCTGGAAGCATCTTTAACACTTCTTCTATGCTTCGCCACCCAGGACGGGCAAGCAATTGTGCCAGGCGCACACTTAGAGGAGCATAGCCACTGTATACATAAGAGATGTCATTGGGATTCTGCAGGAAGGATGGAAGGAAGTGGGATCAATGAAGAGCAGCTTATCACCACAGTGCATTTCATAAATTTTTTATCAATGCCATAACTGTGTGATGAAGTGCTTAACTTACCTGTTCATTGACATCATCCATCCATAGACGCAGAGTTTTCCGAATTGTTGGGTAGTTGTTTCTACTGGTTAACTGGGTCTTCAAGAGTCCAGCCTTTTCTAGATTATTTAAAGTCAGTATATGTTCATAGCCATAAGTCTGTAACAAGAACATGTGTTGTCAGGGGTACCAACTTGAATAAAATATTGTGGGGGCCCAAGTAAGCCCCATCCTGCATAATCAATCACACGACACAGTGCACACACACACACACACCATGTGAATAGCAGTGCCCATCAACTTTTTGGGGCCCACCTCTTCAAATATTTGGGGGGGGAGAAATCCCCCATAGCCTCTAGGAGTTGGCTGCTATGTGTGCTGCTTAATATTGGTTGTATTGGTGGACTGGTCATGTTGTGCGGATGCTGATTATTGTCTTCCAAAGCAACTACTCTATTTCAAACTTAAAAATGGAAAGCGTAATGCTGGTGGTCAACACAAGAAGTTTAAAGACTCTCTCAAGGCAAATCTTAAAAAATGGAGTATAAACACCGACAATGGGGAAACACTGGCCTGCGAGTGCTCCAGTTGGAGAACAGCCTTTACCAAAGGCGTCATGGGCTTTGAAGATGCTCAAACTCAGGATGAAAGGGAGAAATGTGCTAAGAGGAAGGAATCCTCACCGTGATCAACTCTCGCCCAGAAACCTATGTCCCCACTGTGGAAGGAAGTGTGGAGCCAGAATTGGTCACCCCAGTCACCTACAGACTCACTTTTAAGACCATGTACGAGGGCTTGCCAAAGAAGGAGGTATTGTAATTTAATTTTTTAAGAAAAATGTTCTTTTTAAATTTATATTTTATGGATTTTCAGTTACAAATGAATTAGATATTAAAAAGAAGAAAAGAAAGAGTATAAACAATAACAAGTTGGGAGTACTGAGACATCACACACTAAAAGGGAAAAGTACCGGTATTACAGACGCTATCCCAGCTGTACAGTTGAATGTACTTGTCATTCCTCTATGTTCAGTGTGATGCTTGGGGTGGGGTGGGGTGGAAGTGCAGTTACAAGTTATAGCATAGGTCTATCTTACTATTTAATAATACACAGAAAAGGAACTGAGGCAAGTAGAGAACAGAGGAAGGGGATGGTACTGAAAACCATTTGGGGGAGTGTCAATGGTACTATACCATATTGTATTTTATATAATATGTATGAATTGTCATTTGACCAGCTTAAGAGATGCACGGTCTATCTGCAAGAAAGCAAAGTGAGGTTTTTCAAAACCATGGACTGATTTAGCATTACCAGTCTTGGGTTCATTGACAGTATAATCCTGTGTACAGTCGTACATTCCGGATTTCGACTTCCAAAATGTTTGAAAACCAAATCTTGGTTTCTGATTGGCAGAAGCCCGTCGGATTTTCAGGTTCCAAAAGAACGTTCACAAACTGAAACAATCACTTCTGGGTTTGCAGCGCTCGGGAGTCAAAACGTCTGAGTTCCAGGGCGTTCGAGATCCAAGGTACAACTGCATGTTGTAGGAGCCAATGTGATCAAAGGGAATTCCTCCAAGGTAAGTCTACATAGTGCTGTAGCCTGAGACTTCAATCAATAAACTATCTGATTTAAAGCTACAGTGAGGGGGGAAAGTATTTGATCCCCTACTAAATTTGCCCATTTGCCCCCTGACGAAGAAATGACCAGACCACACTTTTAATGGTAGGTTTATTGTAGCTGTGAGAGACAGAATAACAACAGGAAAACCCCCAGAAACCCAGAAGACAAAAGTCAGAGATTGATGTGCATTATAATGAGTGAAATAAGTATTTGATCCCCTATCAACCAGCCAGATGTCAGGCTACCTGGTATCTTCACTGTATGTAATGAGCTGAGATTAGAAGCACCTGCTGTAAGGGAGAGGTCTTACCTGTAATCCCAGCTCGTTACAGTACCTGTACAAAAGACACCTGTCAACAGAAGCAATCAATCCAGCAGATTCCAAAGTAGCCACCATGACCAAGACCAAAGAGCTGTCCAAGGATGTCAGGGACAAGACTGTAGACCTGCACAAGGCTGGACTGGGCTACAAGACTATTGCCAAGCAGCTTGGTGAGAAGGTGACAACAGTTGGTGCAATAATTCACAAATGGAAGAAACATGAAATAACTCTCAACCTCCCTTGGTCTGGGGCTCCATTTAAGATGGAGATCAGGAAAATGGTGATGAAGCAGCCCAGAACTACACGGGGGGAACTTGTCAATGATCTCAGGGCAGCTGGGACCATAGTCACCATGAAAACAGTTGGTAACACACTACACCGTGAAGGACTGAGATCTTGCAGAGCCCACAAGGTCCCCTTGCTCAAGACAGCACATGTACAGGCCCGTCTGCAGTTTGCCAATGCACATCTGAATGACCCAGAGGAGAACTGGGTGAAAGTGTTGTGGTCAGATGAGACCAAAATCGAGCTCTTTGGCATCAACTCAACTCACCATGTTTGGAAGAGGAATGCTGCCTACGACCCCAAGAACACCTTCCCCACCGTCAAAATGGAGGAGGACAAATTATGCTTTGGAGGTGTTTTTCTGCTAAGAGGACAGGACACCTTCACCGCATCAAAGGGACGATGGACGGGACCATGTATCGTCAAATCTTGGGTGAGCACCTCCTTCCCTCAGCCAGGGCACTGAAAATGGGTTGAGGATGGGTATTCCAGCATGACAATGACCCAAAACACACGGCCAAGGCAACAAAGGAGTGGCTCAAGAAGAAGCACATTAAGGTCCTGGAGTGGCCTAGCCAGTCTCCAGACCTTAATCCATCGAAAATCTGTGGAGGGAGCTGAAGGTTCGAATATCAGCCTTGAAATCTTACTGACTTGGGAGAGGATCTGCAAAGAGGAGTAGGACAAAATACCTCCTGAGATATGTGCAAACCTGGTGGCCACCTCTGTAATTGCCAACAAGAGTTTTGCCACCAAGTACTAAGTCATCTTTTACAAAGGGATCAAATACTTATTTCACTCATTATAATGCACATCAATCTCTGAATTTTGTCTTCTGGGTTTCCCTGTTGTTATTATGTCTCTCACAGCAGGTTATCAAATACTTTTTCCCCTCACTGTAAGAACACAGTGAAAAGTAAAAACAGGAGCTGAGCAAGTCTAGACTGAACCAAGATAGATAGCTATACAACGGGCAATAACAACATTTCTGGATATTTTTAACAAGCTTTTCTGTGCCACCCAATCCTACAGAGGTAACATTCAATTTAAAAATGCAATGCCCTCATCCGCATATAACAATAAATCTTGGGTCAATGGCAATGTCGGGATCAAGCAGTGTACAGAGTCCCCAAAAGCTCTTGCTTTGCTCCTGCCTCGGTGTGAGCAACAAGCTATGAAGCCTTAAGTTATCATTATGTCTGAACTTGGAATTGTGGTTTGTTTCTCCTGAATAACCATGAACATGAAGCCACTGTTCCTGCTTTTGCAATCATGGTTTATACAAGAGAAACAAACCACAACCATGGTTCATATATTGATAAGTCAAGGTTGCCTGGCTTGTTGCTCTCACTTGCTCCAGGGGAGGAAAAGGGCAGCACGAACTAGCAGACTGCACAATCCCAATAAACTATTAACCATGTTTGTTTCTCTTTTTAATTATTATCCTTAAAAAAAATACAATGCAAATAGAAAATATACTCCATCATTAGAATATAAATACATCAACCTTGACATTAGGTTCTAATTACTGAGATGAGTTAACCAGCAGCTAGCCCAATGACTTGAGTTTCCCCACTAAACAATCGTGCATAAGGTTCTCCCAAGAGTGATCTATATTTGATTTGGCTAACCTGGAGAATCTCTCTCTTATAATGATCCAGGACCTTCTGTTTCAGTCCGCTGTTGCACACCGACTGCAGACAAACAAGTCTTAATATCTTGATCAGGGGATGCTTTTGGGCAATACAGTCTTCAATGTAGTTGTTGACCTAAACAGAAAAATCAAACCAACAAAACTACACCAACTGCTGAAATGGTAGCTAAACAAAATGTTTAGCCCTTATTTGTAGGGATGTAAAAGAGGACATGGAACCTCCTCCATCACAATATCAAGAACAATTTGCATCAAAGTGAAACCAGCCGAAATACAGGATGCAATTTTTGGTGAGTTTTTCCTCATCAATAAGAGAGGTTGCAGTATGGGGCAGAAGGACTGCAGCTGCAGCTGGTGTTGAGGATGTTGGACCAAGTAAATTTAGCTTCCAGAAGATTCAGTGGAACAGAAACAGGTTCCATTTAGCAAAAATGACAGCCACCATTATTCCAAGAGATACTAGGTAACAATGGGGGGGGGACTATTTTAAGAGCATTTTCACCTACCTTATCAGTGTCTATTCCTGACATAAACTCTTGTTCCACTGTTAAGTTATCAAAGAAGTCTTCCGATGCTTAAATAAATAATAAAAAACAGTAAACAAACATGCTGCATTTGAAAATAGTTTTCAGTCAGGAACAGTGCTGTTATCTGGCCACTGGCAGCTTATTCACAGGAAATTTATTAAAGCTATAGCTGGAATAGAATACTCTATAAGCCACCTTGAGTCCCGTATGGGGGAAAGGCAGTGAGTGACTGACTGAGTGAATGAATGAATAAATAAATAAATAAATAAATAAATAAGTCACTCACTAGTGATATCTTTGATGAGCTCCGCAATGGAAGTGTGGTTAGCTAAAGAGCTTCTTGCTGCTTGCATGTGCGGCAGCTGTGAGACAAACTGTTTGATCTCTCCAACAGTTTTAGCATGGTGTCTTTCCTAGGAAAATAGACCCAGCAGTTAGCAGTTTAGAGTCAATCCCCAAGGGCACATGGAAATCTTACGTGTCTCCTTTACTATGTTCACTATTTTCAGTTAAGGAAAAAAATAGTTACGCTGCTGGTGAGAGAATATCCAGTTCCCCATCCAATAATCTTTTTTTGTTGCATAATCAGTTTTGCAGTGTAAAACAGCTAAATGAATGGCAAGCTCTGGCAGCATAAGCAATTTCCTACCTAACCATTTCTAACTAACTGGCATCTTTTCATGCATGTTCCAGTTTTACACATCATAAAAGCATTCTTCCTTTTCTAGCATCAAAAAAGCCCATGGGGCCGTGGAAACTGTGCTGAATCAGGAGCTGCCTGGGGTGAGTGTGACCAGGTTGGATACCGGCCCCAGCAGAGTAAAACTCTTCTCTAACCTAATGAACTTCATATATGAAACGAGCAGGGGGACATTGTAATTCACACCGAGCTCTTATGACAGAGTGGAAAGAAAACCTCCATTTATAAAGTCCAAGATGCGCCCCCGCCAAATTACTAGAATACGCGTGCCTTCTTTAATGACCACCATTCACTCTCATGGTTACAAATTGTCCCTTGTTTGGATGTTTGCATTTTATTGATTTTACGTTTATTTTGTTTCTAAATTTTGCTCTTTGATTTTGAGAACTTTGATTGAAAAGCAGGTTATAAATGATCCAAAGTGAGAAATTATCTGACAGTCCATGAGAATGTTTCCTGAAGAGACATAAATCTTGTTATCTCAGTAATGATGAAAAGCACAAAGCTTAACTCTAAGGACTAGATTGCCAGAGGTGTCTAATGACCTATTAATAAGGACAATCCAGATGTATGTATTCCACTTCCAGTTTCTATCAGACCAACAAGAAAGAACTACACACAACCACACATCCAAACACATTTATTGAAAAGTGGAATTTGGTTGAAGTGTAAACTATATGAATGGCAAGCCCAGGCAGGAAGATAATAATGAAGTATGCCATTAATAAGCCTTTTGCTACCCACAAGCTGCTGTTTCATTATCACCTATTATATCTGACAACCTTGCACTCTCTCTTGTTCCTTCCAACAAAAAAGTGCCAATTATAGTACTCAATTTTAAATGGTTCCTCTTTCAATAGGCAAGTGCAGCTGGTCTGGCCTTCTAAAGGAGCAGAAAGAAATGCAGAAAACGTGATCAGATTACACAGCTCTGCACACAGTCATCTATGCTTTTATGTACCATCATACTAGGCCAGGCATGATGGAATTTCCCGAAACTGCACAACATAGAAGCACACACATTTGTGACTGTCAGGACAAAGCAACATGCCCAAATTATTATATGGCTATACCATCCCATGAGATATGTGACATCAGGAAGATACATCTGATTCCAACATGCCATAGGCAAGTCCACATGTATGCCTTGGTAGTATGGAATTGGGGGGTAGGATTCAGTTCTCTAAGAATCTCAGCTTTCATTAAAATGCAAGCAGGTTTCCAGGTCTTATGACTGTAATGACATGTTCAAAAGTGTGCTTTCTGAATTCTCAGAAGCTAAAGGGCAGGGCTTCAGTGTCTTCCATGACTTATTGTCTTTCTTCATAAGCAGTAAAACTGGAAGGGTACAAAATGTGGAAGTATAGATTGTGTAGATCTATACACTAATATGCATAACACATATATGTTGCTGATTCAGGTTCCTCTTGGTGCGGGGTTTGGATTGCGAGGGCACAAATTTTCATTGTTTTTACAGAACACACAGCCTTGATCAAGACTAGGGCTGAAGCAAAAGTGCAAATCTGACTTCTGATTTGACTAGCATCCTGCAACTGCAAGGTGTGCATGGAACACGTCTGAGGCGGAATGGACAAGCCAGTTGAATCTGAACTCATCTGTGGGGATAAGATGACACAGGTCCATTACCTCAAATGCAGCTGAGATTATTTTGGCTCTCTTGCTCAGCACAGAGCCCACAGCATTGAAATTCTTGTCCCGGATCTCTGCATAAAGCTCCTCAGCAGAATTCAGCTGCAGCTTCTTGGGCTCTGTGGGGAGATCCTTGCCACCCTCCCCCTGCTTCTTGGGGGCAAACTTTTCTGGAGGGAGTTTCACGTAAGCTGCCAAAATACAAGCCAAAGAAAACAGAGCTGATGGCTTTCCAACACACAGAGGAATAAACGCAGGAAAAATAAGGAAACTGAGCTGCCACTTGGCAAGTGCTAAGCTTGAGGGGCACCAGTTTTATTTTTTTTCCAACCGAAACTGATCCAGGAGAAGCATCTTATTCCCCCTCTTCTCCTCTGCTGCCCACTTGTATAACACTTTCCATACCAGATAATACCACTGGACAAAAGAGCAAAATATTTCCCCATTAAGTCAGGTGAAATAAATGAGTTACTAAACTGCTGTTAGAAAACTTGATGGGATGGGGGCCCGTGGCCCTCCAGGTGCTTCTGGACCATTCTGGCTGGGGCAGTCCAACAACGGCTGGAGAGCCACAGGTTCCGCACCCCTGCATTAGACAAGATGAGGAGAACTAGGGTCATCCTGTCACCCCCAGTGTCTCTAAAATGCTGCTTAAGGGCACGAGAGTGGGAGACCCTGAAAAATCCTCTGAGGAAGAAAGAAAGGAAGGAAAAAAGAAAGAAGGCAGAAGACCTCCAAGGAAGAGAAGTAGCCTTGGCTGGGGGAAAAGAAAGGGGACAATGACAACAAAAGACCAATTGGCATATTGTGAGGAAGCTGAGAAAAAACCTGTTACTGGGGATTGTTGTCCCTTCTCTGAACAGAACTGCTTACCTACTCCTTCACTAAGGAAAGGATGTGACCTGTAAGAAGAAACTGTCCACTACAATGAGAAGAGAGAATAAAGATGTATGTACTGGTCAAAGACAGGGTCTTTTCCCATCTGAGAATCAATGACTAAGTAATTTTGTTACATCTTGGTCACAGCTGCTAACTTACTATTCTGAATTCCGTATATCTCATCAATAAGCCCCTCATAAGTCAGCTGTGTGGCCAGAGGTGACATCAAGTCTATGTTGCGGTCAAGCAGCAAGAGGGTATCAAAGACTGGGAAGATTGGATTCTGGCTCCCAGAAAACTCCCGCTTCATCCTGATCATCATATTTGCCACGTGCTGAAGAAAGAAGTGTTTGGAAGATTATGGCTCAGGCTACAAGCAGCAAGTAACACATCAAACATTGTAGACATCTTTGAATATGCACCTCTCACTTTCTGTGGTGGTGAATCAAGCTCTAGATTGGTGTTCTGTCATCCTCTTTGTGCAAGAGACAGGCCCAAACTGACTGCTGCTCCTCAACCTCCAAGGACAGGGGCAATAACCAAAATCAGCTGCCTTATCTTCTTCACATCTCTCATATACACCTCATATACCCACACACCCATCCACTGTAACACTGTGTGTGGATTCTTTAGACATTAAAGACCACATGTCTCTTTATAAGCAGGGTTAAGAAAAGAAAGAAAAAAGTACAATTCCAAAGCGATAGTTGTCCATACAAAGAGGCATTCACACAGTGAAATGGCAGACAAGGGAGGCATTCTAGATCATATTTACCCTTGCACATTCCCCTTTCCCAAAGATCTGTGGGATTGTTCCATAAAGTGCCTGGAGTGTCATGAGTCCCTTTGCTGCGTGATAGAGGCTGGTCTGGTCATTTTCTAAGTAACACTCCTATATTTTAAACAATGACAAAGAAAGGATGGTAAGAAACTTAGGATGCAGGTGGTATCCTCGGCTTACAGCAACTGAATATAAAAAGGCATCCTATAAACACTGTACAGTACTTTAAATAAACAGGATCAGAAAACTGGCACATATGGCAAAGTGCTTCCTTGTGCTAATAGGTGTGTACTGTATGTCAATCTGAATTTATTCTGCTGGCTCTCCTAGCTCCACGGACGACCTTCATTTAGTGATCACAAGAAACGAACACACAAGTATTAAGGATAGTTAAGGACAGGGATACTCTTCCTCCCCTCCCTTTCTTAACTTACTAGCAGTATGGGTCCTGCTGCCAAAATTGTCACACTCACTTCTGTAGGCTGAGACTAGGTAGGGACAAGGTGTGTAAGTTAGGTAGTTGCTGCCTGCTTGAATTGTAATTTTACTGTCTGAAACAGCATTTATTATACATGACAAAGCTATTTTTAGCCATCTCACCCCTTGCTTTTTCCTGTAAGACCAATTGCAGTCGTTAACAGTCGTCAACAGGTTTTCCACACCCATCAGCCAATCACCCATTCCCACCACCCTTCTGAGTAATACCCCTCCCCACTCTCTCACTATATATAAGGGTCTGGTGACTTCTGTTTCAGTGTATCTGAAGAAGTGTGCATGCACACGAAAGCTCATACCAAGAACAAACTTAGTTGGTCTCTAAGGTGCTACTGGAAGGAATTTTTTTTATTTTGTTTTGACTATGGCAGACCAACACGGCTACCTACCTGTAGCATTTATATATCCACTCAATTTCATTTCATATAATAAAGCAAGCTTTCTTCGTCAATGTCTCTCAATAATCTTACTGTAAAGCCATTTGTTTGCCTCTAAGAATTACTGGGTTGCCCGTCTGGCAGTTAATAGGTATTTAGGATCACCAGCCCCAAACAAAAAGTATCAGGTGTCAGTTTTATTTAGGCAGGAATTGAGGCAAACAAATGTTCATAAACAGACACACATTATAATGCTAGCAAAAGATCCCAATCCTCTTTGATAGTGTGTGTATGAATACATGTGAGTGGTGGACACGCATGTGAGTTCAGACACATACTGTAACACCTCCAAGGTGGTAAAATTTGCTGCAATTGATTACTATATACTGTACTATATATATTGGCCAGCTTCCTTTTAAAAACCTCCAAGCAGAAGGCAGCCACCAGCTAATTAATTGTCACTGTCAAAGAGGGTTTCCATAGTATTTGTCATTTTAAAATATACATACCCCACTTTTAAATCAATTTTTTCAAATTAGCTTATAAAAAAAACACAGTATGAACAAAAAACACTTAACACACCTAAATAGAGCAGCACTAAAATCAGTTTAAGGCCTAGGTGAAATTTTCACCTGTGGCTCTGGGAAGATCAACTGATAATCAACACTCAGAAGAAGGCTCTCTTCCTGGTTACCAACACTCAAGAGAAGTGAAACAGTCCTTAATGCATGGGAAGAAGGAAGTGACCCTCTTAATATGGAACCTTTATCTGTTTCCTTGCAGTTGAAGCCTTGTCGTACAACACAGAGAATAGTTGCTTTCCTTATAGCACTGAGGTGGTGGGGAATACAGAAGATCTGGTTCCAGGCTAGACCTCAAGTCAACAGGAAGCCAAAGCCACTGCCAACTAATGACTCCTATGAGTGAGCACTGGGGTGCCAACTGGGGGCTATCAGGAGCCAGTTTAGAAATATACCCACCATTGCAAAGAAACAAAATACTGACTTTGAAGGCACTTTCAGACTCCATGGATAACAGGTCTCCATCAAATGGAATGAGGTCCAGACTATACTCCTCTCTGTGAATGAAGGAGCCCAGAACTCCTTGATCCTTCAGTCGCTGCTCACACAGCAAGCTGCGGCGTGGGACAAACAGGATATGGAAATCCCTCTGAGGACAGCGGACTCTGTCTTCACTAGAAAGGAGACAAGGAGATACCTTAAGAAATACAGAAACTACCAGTTAAAGTGAGAAGTTGGCCTTCAATAAGTGATGTCACCTGAGTTAAGGTGTAACTTTTCAGTCAAGGAAAACAAGTAAGGGAACCATGAAGTTTCTACTCAGACTGCAGAAAGCAAAAAGGTAGGTCTGGAGAGCTACTCTACCTGAGCACATTTTCAGCAATGATGTCCATGAGTTCTAGTCTTGGTCTGACAAAGAAAATAATATTCTTGACATCTGCAGGTGGGAGGCGGCCTGCTTTGAGAGTGAACATTTTCTCCACCTCATGTTCCTGGAAGAAGACAAAAGTGGAATAACTACCCTTTATCCTAGGACACCAAAAACATTTTTCCACACATACTGGATAAAACTCTCAACAGGAAAGCACACTATTTATGGCAAAAATCAGACTTAATATTTTTAAACATCTTGCCCAATCCTACCTTTAGAAGTGAATATTGTGCAATCAGCCCAAATGGACCTGTAAGATACTCATCCCACACAATGGCCTATGAAGAGGAAAGCAGAGAATCAGCTGACACTTAAAGCTACATCAAGTATACAGAAGTGAGTGGGGTAGAGGGAAAGTCTCTAACAAGTCTATGCAGAGAAACTTCATTATTTGTATTTCTAGACTGTCCTTCATCTAAACCTCTGAACATGGGCTCCTGCTTCATTTCCCCAGACGGTAAGTTACAGAACAGGGGCTCCCAAACTGTGGTCCACAGTTCATTCAGGAGGTCCATGACACCCATCACATTAAATATCCATTTTGATCTTTAATTATGTTTTTCACATCAATATTCATATTGATCTTAATTGTATTTTTAATACAGTGTAATACAATGAGAAATAAAAGGTAATAAAATTTTGAATTCCATATATAATATCTAGCCCAGTGCATTTGAATTGCTAAACAGACAGAAAAATCATTTAAGACACACAGCAATTTTCAGGTGGTTGGGGGTTTAGGAGTATTAAAAAAAAAACAACCATTGCCAGAGAACAAACCTTCGCTAGAGCTTATGGTCTGTCAAAATAAACCATAGGCTCAGGTTCAGACACAGTGCTAAGCCAAATCATGGCTTAGCTCACAGCACTGAAGCAACTGTAAGACCAGAGGATGGAAGAGTAAAATAGCTGCCATTTTCTCTCTGGAAACCTGCAGGTTTAGTTGTGCCAAGTCATGGTTTGGCTTAGTGTTATGTGTAAAACCCATCTCTGCATGGGCATGTATGAAAACATTAAGTAGTAGATTCTGAAAGTACACCTTAAAGATTGTGCTCTTCCCAGGGAGGTTCAGCTAGTGCCTTCATGATACACCTTTAGGCACCAGGCAAAAATGTTCCTCTTTAACCAGGCCTTTGACTGACATTCAATGCCCTTTTAAGTGTGTTGTGGAAGAGGGATTATTGGGTTGTCTTTGTTCTTATTTTTAATATGTATTTTGTGTTTTTTATATTGTAGTTTTATGTTGTGAAGTACCTCAAGATCTACGGGTACAGGGAGCAATAATTTTTTAATACTACTACTACTAATAATACTACTAAAATAGTTACACAAAGCACATTATAAAGCTAATTTTGGCCATCTCATCCCTTGCTTTCTCCTGTAAGACCAACTGCAGTCATTAACAGTCGCCAACAGGTTTACCACACCTATCAGCCAATCACCCATTCCCACCCTCTCACTATAGATCAGTGTTTTTCAACCACTGTTCCGTGACACACTAGTGTGCCGCGAGATGTTGCCTGGTGTGCCGTGGGAAAAATTGAAAAATTACTTTATATATAGTCAATATAGGCACAGAGTTAATTTTTTTAACATTTTCTAATGGTGGTGTGCCTCGTGATTTTTTTCATGAAACAAGTGTGCCTTTGCCCAAAAAAGGTTGAAAAACACTGCATGCACACTGAAAAGCTCATACCAAGAACAAACTTAGTATGGTCTATATATATATATATATATATATATATATATATATATCTACTGTGTCAGACCAACACAGCTACCTACCTGAATCTATAACCTTAGTAGAGTAAGCTTCATTGAGGTGGTAAGGCCCTGTGAGAAAGCTAGTGCATGTCTGTATGTATGCACCATTTTACAGCAGAATTCTGTGCATGTTTTTTAAGAAATAAAGCTCACTAAGCTCATTAGAATTTACAGTGGTAATTTTAGACCCCAGATGTAGTGGTTTTACCAGAGGGGGGCTTTAAAAAGGCATTTTAAATTTTTTAATAAATGTTTTCAGCATTAGGTCAACAGAAATAAAGCCCATTTTAGTGACAATTTAAGTGAATTTAAAATGCAAAACTGTGTGTGCTCAGAATATTTTTTGTTTTTAATTGACAAGCCTTTTGTTTTTTTGATCTAACTTATCAGGAAGGTAGAGACAGCTTAGCCACGACTACAGAAAGTTTCAAAAGTGAGCAGAAAGGATGCTGAGGCAGCCAGCACCAGCCATGGCAGCCCCCTTGAGTCCAGGGGGCTCGAACGGGCCCAGCCCCGGGAGAAGGCGGGCGACACGCAGACCCAGAAGGGGAGCGATTTCATGTCGGCCTGGCTGCTCCCGGAGCGATGCGTCCAGGGTGGCAGGACCCCGAAACACACCTCCTGCGTCGAGCGTCCCCAAAGTGGCACTCGCGGAAGCCCTGCTCCTCTCAGCTTTTAAATTTTGTTTTAAATGGGTTTTATGGTGGTTGCCGATTTCCAGGCGCGCGATTGGCAATGTGTGCGCTTCGCCTGCCTTCTCCGCCTTCCTTCCTTCCTTCCCAAAGGGGCATTTTGTGAAGCTCCTTGGGTTTGCCAAAGGGGCCCAAAGAAGGCCGAGGCCCTTCTCTGAGCAGCGGGCCTGGCTCCCGAGGAGACAGACCCGGCACTGCTCCGCCGCCCCTGCGGCCGAGGGAGAGGGGGCGCGAGGGACGGACCCCCGACGCCTCCCGCCCCTCCCTCCCTCTTCAGGGAACGTGAGGCGGAGGAGCGGGCAGGGCGGGCCTGAGGGGAGAAGGACGCAGGGAGTAAAGCGCGCGCGGAGCTCAGCCCCTGAGAGGGAGGCAGGAAAGGCGCCGGCTGCGCGCGGCCTCCCCTCTCTCCCTGGCTGCCGCCCGCCTCCCTGCGATCACGGGCAGACCTTGGATCCGGCGCACTTGTCGAGGAACTCGCGCAGCTCCTTGCGGCCGGCCTCCCTCAGCGCCATCAGGTTAACCCGGCCCGAGTTCAGGTGCGCCGCCATGACAGCTCCTCGCCGCCTTCTCGGCTCCGCCTGCCGGGCTGCCTCCTTGCTGCCAGCCCAGCCCAGCCCCAGTCATGTGGAGCCCGGGACCGACGGGTCGGGAAGGGACGCAAGGGGCCTCCGCCTCCGCCTCCTCCAGCTGGGCGGGCCGGGCCCAGAGCAGCGGCCGGCGCGCGTCCCGGAGCCCCTCAGGCGCTGGAGGAAGGAGATGCTGGCTTGCTGGCTTCTCCTCCTTCTATCCCTCGTAACCGAGTAAGAGTGTCTTCCATAAACACTGTCTTAACAGTGAGTCCGTAAGTGACTGTGGAGGTCAATTCTGGCTCCACACTTCCTTCCACAGTGGGGACATTGGTTTCCCGGCAGGAGTTGATCATGGTGAAGGTTTGCCAAGTGTGGCTTCCTCTTAGCACATTTCTCCCTTTCATCCTGAGTTTGAGCATCTTCAAAGCCCATGACACCTTTGGTAGCCAGGAGCGCTGTTTCCCAGTTGTTAGTGTTTATACTCCATTTTTTAAGATTTGCCTTGAGACAGTCTTTAAACTTGTGTTGACCACCGGCATTATGCTTTTCATTTTCCAGTTTGGAATACAGTAGTTGCTTTGGAAGACAATAATAAGCATCTGCAAATAATCAGCGCGAAATATGGTCTGAAGCTCAACATCAAAAAAAACTAAGATCATGGCCACTGGTCCCATCACCTCCTGGCAAATAGAAGGGGAAGAAATGGAGGCAGTGAGAGATTTTACTTTCTTGGGTTCCATGATCACTGCAGATGGTGACAGCAGTCACGAAATTAAAAGACGCCTGCTTCTTGGGAGAAAAGCAATGACAAACCTAGACAGCATCTTAAAAAGCAGAGACATCACCTTGCTGACGACAAAGGTCTGTATAGTTAAAGCTATGGTTTTCCCAGTAGTGATGTATGGAAGTGAGAGCTGGACCATAAAGAAGGCTGATTGCCGAAGAATTGATGCTTTTGAATTATGGTGCTGGAGGAGACTCTTGAGAGTCCCATGGACTGCAAAAAGATCAAACTTATCCATCCTTAAAGAAATCAGCCCTGAGTGCTCACTGGAAGGACAGATCCTGAAGTTGAGGCTCCAGTACTTTGGCCACCTCATGAGAAGAGAAGACTCCCTGGAAAAGACCCTGATGTTGGGAAAGATGGAGGGCACAAGGAGAAGGGGACGACAGAGGATGAGATGGTTGGACAGTGTTCTCGAAGCGACTAGCATGAGTTTGGCCAAACTGCGGGAGGCAGTGGAAGACTGTGCCTGGCATGCTCTGGTCCATGGGGTCACGAAGAGTCGGACACGACTAAATGACTAAACAACAACAACAAAGTACTGGGCATTACAGTAGTACCTTGGGTTACAAATGCTTCAGGTTACAAACTCTGCTAACTACCCGGAAGTAGTACCTCGGGTTACAAACTTTGCCCCAGGATGAGAACGGAAATCACGCACCAGTGGCACGGCGGCAGCAGGTGGCCCCATTAATGAAAGCGCGCCTCAGGTTAAGAACGGTTTCGGGTTAAGAATGGACCTCCAGAACGAATTAAGTTCATAACCTGAGTTACCACTGTAGTTCACCTTTCTTCCTAAGTGATGTGTAAAAATTTTCAGAGACGCCATTGATGGAATCTTTCGAGGAGCTGGAGATGGCGTTTATAAGTGGTTCATGTTTCACAAGCATACAGTAAGGCTGGTAGTACAATAGCTTTGTAAACAAGCATTTTGGTTTTCCTGTGAATGTTGCAGTCCTCAAACACACTGCACTTCAATTGAAAGAAAGCTGCACTCGCAGAGCTCAGGCAATGCTGGATTTCGGCGTCAATGTCAGCCCTTGTGGAGACAGTGATCAGCATTTTCCAGCATTACACCATTGAGTTGGATTTGTGGTGCAGCAGAGGGATTGTTTTGTGCTTGTTGGTGCAGCACTTTGGTTTTTTAGGTGTTGAGCAATAGGCCAAGCTTTTTGTAAGCTGCAAACATATTTAGGAGGTCATTTTCTGAGTGTGCACACTACGTTGTCATCAGCATGCTGAAGCTCTATGACTGAAGTTACGGTAACCTTACTCTTTGCTTTCAGTCTGCTCAGATTAAAGAGCTTTCCATTTGTTCGATATATGATTTTTACTTCAGAGTGGAGTCTCCCATCGACAAAGTGTAGGATCATAGCAATGAAAATAATGAATAGAGTTGGGGTGATAACACAACCCTATTTAACATCTGATCCCACTATGAATGGTTCACTTTGGGAGCCATTGTTATCTGCGATTGTTGCTGTCATATTATCATGGAAGAGCCAAATAATGTTCACAAATTTATCTGGGCAGCCAGTTTTCAGAAGCACAGTCCACAGGGCATTACGATTTACAGTGTCAAAGGCCTTAGGTTAATAAACGCCATATACAGGGGTTGGTTTTGCTCTCTGCATTTTTCTTGAAGCTGTCAAACGGTGAAAATCATGTCCACTGTCCCCCTATAAGGTCTAAAATCATTTTGGGATTCAGGAAGGGTCACCTTGGATATTGTTAGAAGATGGTTTGCCAAGATCCTTGCAAGAATTATGCCAGCCACAGCTAATAAAGAGATGCCTCAATAGTTTCCGCAATCCGTTCTGTCACCTTTTCAAAAGAGATTGATAATTTTGGCATCCCTAAAGTCTGCTGGGATCTCCTCTCTCTCCCAGATTCTTTTGATGAACTTGTGAAATTGTTGTGCAAGTTCAGTTCCGCCAACTTTTAAGACTTCGGCAGGTATCCCATCAGGTCTGCTGGCTTTGTTGTTTTTTATTTGGTTAATAGCTGTACACAACACTCCCAGATTTGGAGATACTGCAAGCTCATCTCTAATTTGTTTTTGCAGGATTTGTGAGAGGACTTCAGCAGCTACGGGGGAGTTGCGGTTAAGGAGATGCTGGTAACGTTCTTTCCAGCACAGTGCAATAGGTTCTTTTATCTTTTAGAAGTGTGGTACCGTCTGTTGAGTGTAGGGGGCATATGCCATGATTTATTGGCCCATAGATGGTCTTTGTGGCTTTAAAGAAACTCTGTGCATCATGAGTGTCAGCTAAGTGCTGGATCTCTTGAGCTTTTTTTTTTATCTTTAGTTCTCTGGTTCTTCTTTGAACCTCAGCCTTAGCATTGGCATAGGTTTTTTTCTTAGTGGCACAGTTTCTATCTCTTTGCCAGATCTGAAAGGCCTTCCTTTTCTTGTCAATAATGTGTTCAATCTCACTGTCATTCTCATCAAACCAGTTCTGGTGTTTCTTGGTTTGGTATCCAATAGTTTGTTCACAGGCTATAATAATGATGTTTTTAGGGAATTCCGAAAGCGCATGGTCCTTAAGAGTCATTTGTAAGCAATGGTCTTGAAGGGCTTAAGTGTTCCTTTTGTTCATTTGAGTGTTCCTTTTGCGCCTTGTTTTCCACGCGGGTGGCGCTGTGGGTTAAACCACAGAGCCTAGGGCTTGCTGATCAGAAGGTCAGCGGTTTGAATCTCCACGATGGGGTGAGCTCCCGTTGCTTGGTCCCAGCTCCTGCCAACCTAGCAGTTCAAAAGCATGTCAAAGTGCAAGTAGATAAATAGGTACCGCTCCGGCAGGAAGGTAAACGGCGTTTGCGTGCGCTGCTAGATAAATAGGTACCGCTCCGGCAGGAAGGTAAACGGCGTTTCCGTGCGCTGCTCTGGTTCGCCAGAAGTGGCTTAGTCATGCTGGCCACATGACCCGGAAGCTGTATGCCAGCTCCCTCGGCCAATAAAGCGAGATGAGCACCACAACCCCAGAGTCGTCCGCGACTGGACCTAATGGTCAGGGGTCCCTTTACCTTTACCTTCCTTCCTTGAAGCCTGCATTCAGTGGCGGAGCAAGGCTCAGTGGTACCTGGGGCGGCAAAGGAAACACCCCAGGGCGGGGCGTCGTGACGTCACATTGTGATGTCACGATGCCCCGCCCCGGGGCGTTTCCGGGAGTGCCGCCGCTGCTTCTGCAGCCCCCTTTCTGCAGCCACTCCCCACACTGCCGGTCACCCCGGGAGCAGCCCCGCCTGGGAATGGCAGGAGGGGCTGCCGCTTGTCACCCCCACGCGCCGCTGCTCGCTCCGTCACCCTGGGAGCAACAGCGCACGGCCGAAGGAGCACCCCGTCCGTGCAGCGCTGCTGCTCCTAGGGTGACCGGCGTTGCGTTGGGAGTGGCGGGAGAGGCCACTTCTTGTCACCTGCCGCTTGTCACCCCTGTCACCTGGGGCATACCGCCCCCACCGCGCCCCCCTAGCGACGCCCCTGCCTGCATTCAGGAT
The DNA here is from genome assembly GCA_900245905.1 of Lacerta viridis. Classification (NCBI taxonomy): domain Eukaryota; kingdom Metazoa; phylum Chordata; class Lepidosauria; order Squamata; family Lacertidae; genus Lacerta; species Lacerta viridis. The sequence continues at coordinate 118,421 of OFHU01003069.1, forward strand.
AGCAATTGTGGAGCATAATAACCGGTGATCTGTCCAGCAGTCGTCATAGCTCTGGTAAGGAACACATCATGGCAATCTTCAGCTCAGACAATTACATAGTCTAAGAGGTGCCAGTGGTTCAACCAAGGGTGCCAATGAGATGCACCAAAGCCCTCCTGTCAGCCCAGACTTACAACCTGCAAGGTAGGCTGGGTTGAGGAACCACATATGACCACAGAGGGTGTTTGAACCCAGGTCTCAAGGCAGATTTCTTTCTGGGCTGCCTCTGAAGGCAGTTCAGAAGCTTCAGCTGGTGCAGAATTCAACAGCCACATTGCTCACTGAGGCAAGACGGTTTGAGCATCTCAACACCCAGCTGCCAACTGTTCCAGCTGCCAATTAGTTTCCTAGCCCAATTCAAAGTGCTGGTTTTGACTTATAAAGCCTTAAATTTGACTCAGGACCGCAACACCTGAAGGTTGGCAGCATGAGAATGGGCCACAAGACTACAGTATTGTGGTTTTTGTTGCAAGAGATTAATATATTTGGAAACAGAGAAATGTACTGTTTTATTGTGCATTATTGCCCTACCATGCTCTGCTGTTCTCAGGGCTGTCTTAACCATTGAGCCTACTGGCGCAATGTGCCAGGGCGCAATGGCCTGGAGGGCGCCTCCGCCCTCCAGGCCCGCTGGCAGCACCCTCCGGCTGCCCGGCGGAGCGCGGGAGCGGGCTGCACCGCGCCATCCGGCTGCCCGGCAGAGCACAGGAGCGCGAGCCAGCCGGCTGCACTGCGCCCTCCGGCTGCCCGGCGGAGCGCGGGAGCTGGCCACGCAGTGGCCTCTAGCTGCCCGGCGGAGCGCGGGAGCGTGAGCCGGCCACATCACGCCCTCCAGCTGCCCAGCGGAGCGCGAACTGCCTGGCCGCGCCGCACCCTCCGGCTGCCCAGCGGGGAGCGGGAGCCGGCCGGCCATGCCCTCCGGCTGCCCGGCGGAGAGCGGGAGCCGGCCGTGCAGTGGCCTCTAGCTGCCCGGCGGAGCACGAGCCGGCCACGCCACGCCCTCCAGCTGCCCAGCGGAGCGTGAACTGCCTGGCCACGCCGCACCCTCCGGCTGCCCAGCGGGGAGCGGGAGCCGGCCGGCCATGCCCTCCCAGCTGCCCGGCAGAGAGCAGGAGCCGGCTGGCCGCACCGCACCCTCCTGCTGCCCGGCAGAGTGCGGGAGCGCAAGCCGGCTGCACCACGCCCTCCGGCTGCCCGGTGGAGTGCTCGCTGCCTGGCCGCGCTGCGGCCTCCGGTTACCCGGCGGAGCACATAAGCGGTAGCTGGCCGGCCACGTCGCGCCCTCCGGTTGCCCGGCGGAGCGCGGGAGCGGTAGCTGGCCAGCTGCGCTGCACCCTCCGGCTGCCCGGCGGAGCGGGCTGCACGCGCCCTCCGGCTGCCCGGCAGAGCACAGGAGCGTGAGCCAGCCCTGCACTGTGCCCTCCGGCTGCCCGGCAGAGCACAGGAGCGCGAGCCAGCCGGCTGCACTGCGCCCTCCGGCTGCCCGGCGGAGCGCGGGAGCTGGCCACGCAGTGGCCTCTAGCTGCCCGGCGGAGCGCGGGAGCGAGCCGGCCACGCCACGCCCTCCAGCTGCCCAGCGGAGCGCGAACTGCCTGGCCGCGCCGCACCCTCCGGCTGCCCAGCGGGGAGCGGGAGCCGGCCGGCCATGCCCTCCGGCTGCCCGGCGGAGAGCGGGAGCCGGCTGGCCGCACTGCACCCTCCTGCTGCCCAGCAGAGTGCGGGAGCGCAAGCCGGCCGCACCACGCCCTCCGGCTGCCCGGTGGAGTGCGAGCTGCCCGGCCGCGCTGCGCCCTCCGGTTACCCGGCGGAGCACATGAGCGGTAGCTGGCTGGCCACGCTGCGCCCTCCGGTTGCCCGGCAGAGCGTGGGAGCGCGAGCTGGCCAGCTGCGCCGCACCCTCCGGCTGCCCGGCGGAGCGCCGGAGCACGAGTTCGCTTGCCGCGCCAGGGCGCCTGATATGCTTAAGACAGCCCTGATATGCTTAAGACGGCCTATGGACATGTTCACTGTGCAAAAGTGGTGCACAAATAAAGCTACAATCTCTGTGCCTGTGTACACTTGCACAGGTAGGTGTGTTGCCACCCAGGACTGCCTCCCTGCCCATCTGCAGTTGAAACTCCTGGTATGGAACTGGCTGTGGAAGCAAGCCAGATGTTAGGCCCCAGAGGCCAGAAGTCTCTGTGGGCAGAACTTGTCAGGTGCAAGCAACCTTGCACACCCCCCGTCAGCAGAGGGTGAGCTGAGACTAACAGATAGGGGGGAATACACTCTGTGGTCTCACTGGAAGGACAGATCCTGAAGTTGAGGCTCCAATACTTTGGCCACCTCATGAGAAGAGAAGACTCCCTGGAAAAGACCCTGATATTGGGAAAGATTGGGGGCACAAGGAGAAGGGGACGACAGAGGACGAGATGGTTGGACAATGTTCTCGAAACAGCCAACATGAATTTGACGAAACTGCGGGAGGCAGTGGAAGACAGGAATGCCTGGCGTATTCTGGTCCATGGGGTCATGAAGAGTCAGTCACGACTAAACAACAACAACACACTCTGTGGTCTCTCTTTCACACACACGAGGCAGCCTTGAGAAACTAGCTCCCCATGTAAGGCATAGAATCCAAAGCCATATTTGTAAATATGAAGAAAATGTAAGTAAAGAACCTTTTTTCTGTTTCCCAATAGGACCTCAGTGTCTTTTATTTACTCTTTTATGCAATGATAGTGATGTGCGAATGAGACAGAGGTGGTGGAGGAAGGATTGGGTAGATCCAGCTTCCAAGTTTTTAACTTTGCTATATAAACTGTAAACCAGTTTTCTTTTTTAAAAAAACCCAAGAGAACTTGCACAGATGTTGTCTCTTACAGCCTGTAGTGCTAGTGGCAGAAGCAGAAGGCACTGGGGAAGCAAAAGTATTAGAAACTTCTCCCTTCAGCATGTCACAAAGTCAATCAATCAATCAATTTATTTATTGCATTAGCCATATGGCCATAGCACATAGTGAGAGACCAGGCAGTGACCTGTCACGATTATACATGGAATACTACAGATACAGTTAAAACATTAAGTGTAAAATCATGCTGAGTAATACAGATAAAATAAAGAGCAATAACAGGGCATGTCGACTGTGTCTATGTCAGGAAGTTACATAGGACTAGGGCTGAGGCAAGTTAGCCAAAAAGGTGGCCCTGAGTTTCAGGGCCTGTAATATGTACGGTAGATGGCCACTCCACGTGAAATCGGGGTTGGCATCCGCCAGTAAGTATTTCATGTGGTCATCGTCCCGGGTGATGATCAGCGGGATTAAAAGGAAAAGTCTGGGTCTTACTGAGACATATAGTGGGCAGTAGAAGAAAAAATGAATAAAGTCCATCTTTCCCTTGTTGCATGGGCAGAGTCGAAGATCCAGAGGAGCATTAGAAAGTCACAAAGTCTCCAAAGCTTTTGTTACTGAATACAGTAGTACCTCAGGTTAAGAACTTAATTTGTTCTGGAGGTCCGTTCTCAACCTGAAACTGTTCTTAACCTGAAGCACCACTTTAGCTAATGGGGCCTCCCACTGCTGCTGCACCGCCGCCAATTTCTGTTCTCATCCTGAAGCAAAGTTCTTAACCCAAGGTACTATTTCTGAGTTAGCAGAGTCTGTAACCTGAAGCATCTGTAACCCGAGGTACCACTGTATGTGTCTAAATGAGAACTAGGACTTGGTGGATAAACCACTAACTGGATTTCTTTTAGTGGCAGCACATATGAGTTATAGCCACATTCTGGAAGGACTTAAAAGGTGAGAACTTGGGTAAAGAATGTGGTGTATGGCCCTCATGGAAAAGCTGACTCGCAGAGTAAGACTGGCAGAGGAACAAAGCACAAATATACATTTGCCTGAGAGGGGTAGAGCTTCATTTTGTTTACAAATTCTTCAGAAAACCGAAGACCAGTTCCAAAGGTTTAAACTAACTTGTGGATCACTTAATAAAGAAGATGTGTACATTGCAAGTTGTGGTGTATGTACGAGAATTCAGGTTTAAATAATGTATTTTGGGGGTAACTAGGGAAATAAAAAAGAAACTTTTCCCTAGCTGTCAGATGCTTCAACTGCACTGGAATGGTTATTTTTGTAATGAAAAAATATAAATATAAAATGAACTCAATAAGATTATATATATTTTAAAGAGTGTTGTGTATATGTTTGCACACAAAGTTTAGAAATAACATTATTCTTTTTTAAAAGATCTGCTGCTAGTTTCATTGGATTGAGGCACCTGAGCAACTAGGTTTCAACTTTACTTTCTTAATGCTGCTTCTCTGAAAAAATCTCTCTTTCTTTGGAAGTATAAGAAAATTGCCTTGCATGCAACACAACATTTTTTTCCATGTGGTGTGTACTGAAAAGTCATACTTTCCAAAAAAAGAAGGCAGTAGCAGTAGTAGGGAGAGTGAGTGCAGTTACCTGCTATAAAACAGATACAGAAGTATGATAAATTGTCTAAGGCAGGGCCAGAAGATACACTGGTTTGGTATATCCATAAAATAAGGGCTGGAAACATTGGTGGGCTTGGATAGAATGCCTGAGTGGGCGGAAAGTCATAAATGGTGTCAACATGTGCATTGTAGTGGAGGGGGTGATATAGGCCTACTTCTGGGCAGTCATCAGATATTGGAGCAGGCAAACATTTTCCTGATTCTAGGTTCAGATTTCTTATAAAGGGTTCACATCATGGTATTCCTTGCTCCTACTGGAACCTTAAGAGGCTAGCTTCCCATCTCTCTCCCTCTTCCCACCTCTTATCAGTGCAATCTGTTGCATGTCTACTCAGAAGGAAGTGCTACTGCGTTAACGGAGCTTACTTCCAGGTAAGAGTGTATAGGACTGCAGTCTAAAACGCTCAAAGGTTTGTCTTAGAGCAGGGATAACTAACCTGGCACTATCCAGATTTTGCTGGTGCTGGGAGCTGGGAGTCCAACAACATCTAGAAGGCACCTGGCTACCTACACCTGCCTGAGACAGAAGGACACTTGCTTCTCACATCCAAATTTCCCTTAGCAAACCTGATGAAAAACCATTGCACCATAATAAGATAATTAAAAAACATGCTTAGGATTATGTGATGACCACAAACAAAAACAGCAGAACCTGTCACAGAGCCGACTTAACACTTTCTTGGGCATGGTCCCAGTTCATAGAACCCTAGACTTGGAAGAGACCACAAGGGCCATCCAGTCCAACCCCCTGCCAAGCAGGAAACACCATCAAAGCATTCCTGACAGATGGCTGTCAAGCCTCCGCTTAAAGACCTCCAAAGAAGGAGACTCCACCACACTCCTTGGCAGCAAATTCCACTGTCGAACAGCTCTTACTGTCAGGAAGTTCTTCCTAATGTTTAGGTGGAATCTTCTTTCTTGTAGTTTGAATCCATTGCCCCGTGTCCGCTTCTCTGGAGCAGCAGAAAACAACCTTTCTCCCTCCTCTATATGACATCCTTTTATATATTTGAACATGGCTATCATATCACCCCTTAACCTTCTCTTCTCCAGGCTAAACATACCCAGCTCCCTAAGCCGTTCCTCATAAGGCATCGTTTCCAGGCCTTGGACCATTTTGGTTGCCCTCCTCTGGACACGTTCCAGCTTGTCAGTATCCTTCTTGAACTGTGGTGCCCAGAACTGGACACAGTATTCCAGGTGAGGTCTGACCAGAGCGGAATACAGTGGTACTATTACTTCCCTTGATCTAGATGCTATACTCCTATTGATGCAGCCCAGAATTGCATTGGCTTTTTTAGCTGCTGCATCACACTGTTGACTCATGTCAAGTTTATGGTCTACCAAGACTCCTAGATCCTTTTCACATGTACTGCTCTCAAGCCAGGTGTCACCCATCCTGTATTTGTGCCTTTCATTTTTTTTGCCCAAGTGTAGTACTTTACATTTCTCCCTGTTAAAATTCATCTTGTTTGCTTTGGCCCAGTTCTCTAATCTGTTAAGGTCATTTTGAAGTGTGATCCTGTCCTCTGGGGTATTAGCCACCCCTCCCAATTTGGTGTCATCTGCAAACTTGATCAGGATGCCCTCAAGCCCATCATCCAAGTCATTGATAAGATGTTGAATAAGACTGGGCCCAAGACAGAACCCTGTGGCACCCCACTAGTCACTTCTCTCCAGGATGAAGAGGAGCCATTCTGAGCACCCTCTGCACTGCAGAATTTTTATTTGTTTACTTACCCACTTATATGCCCAAATGTCTTGTAAGCAGTTTGGCATTCTGGGTTTTGTAATCTCAAAAAAAAAAGAAGAAAAATGCAACACAGGTGACAAGAGAATAACCGTTTTATTAAAGCTACAGTACACTCCGTTTAGTTTAATACTGATTTCCCTGCTTTTCCCCCCATCCCTTTTATACATTCATTACTCCAAATTTCAAACAATTACATTAAATTGTACTCATATGCCAAATACTGTCTGTAATCTGGAGGAAAAATACATCAGAGGTGTGTGTGTGTGTGTGTGTGTGTGTGTGTGTGTATATATATATATATATATATATTTACACACACGCACACACACAAAGTTATACAAGAGTTAAATTCCTCTTTAATGTACAGAGAGCAGGGAACATATAGTTTCTCTTTTTTACATTTGTTTTTGAGACATTCAAAAGAAGAGAGACCTAAACCAGCTTAAGTGGTGTCACCTTGACTTGGGTTCAGTGGCCCACAGCATCAACTCCCATCAGAAATTTTACATCCGCTTCAATGCGTGGCACAATTTCACCCATAACAGCATAATCCTGTTGGTTTTACATTTTCTTCATTTCACATAAGGTTTTTTTGCTTCTTAGAAAATCCATAATTCTTAAATATTGAATTTTCTGTTTTACATTCATCTGGAAATAAATTCAGACCAAGGGGGAAATAAATAAATTATTCGTTCATTTAAAAAGTCTTGATTTGTGAATGGGCTTTAATAAAAACCTTTTACAGGATACAAATTTGCTGGAAGATTTTTCTTTTTTTGCAAACACACAAAATAAACTCAGTCAGAAAAAATCTCCCAAGATTGAGGCTATCTAACGTTATTAAATCAAGTGACTGTGCTGTGCACAAAGGTTCTCTGAGGAGTTCAGATGAACAGAAGCACTAAAGACGACAACGAATTTTCCAAAATATAAACCTTTTTCTTAAATATATTTATATATGTACTTATTATGTACAACTCTACAGAAGCTGAAAGAACGTGGAAAGGGAGGTCCGTCCATGTGCGCAGCTTAGAGGCTTTGTTATAAAAAGTTTCTGCACAGTAGCTTGTTGGCTTACCTGCTTCATGATATTTTTCTAAACAAAATTTCACACCGTTAAGAAATCTTGCTGAAATAAAGGCACTACTGATCTCTAGGTAGCGCACCGGAGCTCACATATTCTTTGAACAAGAGATAACTGAGCAGATGAAAATAATAAAGAAGAGCTTATCTCTTAACTCATTCCAGTGTTGAAAACTTTACAAAATCTAAAAACGTACAACTGCAGCTTTAAGAGCATAGTGCAAATATGAAAATTAACAGCATAATTTTAAAGGTCTTTAAATAAGCTAAAACAACTAGAGTGTTGCAGTTTCCCCCTTACAGCTAAACAACATGACATATGGGAAGTTCCTCTTTAAAGATAATGCAAATCCAGAAGTTGGAAAAGAAAATGGCAGCAATCTGCCTAGTAAATTATTTATTTCTATTTTCATTTAACTTAGGGCAGTATAAAGTTATTTTGCTATGGAAGACCAAAATATCTCTTATGTCTGTTGGTTGTGAAGAGGTTGGGGAGGGCAAGGGTGGCTGTCCTTTTCTTTCCGGCGTCATCAGCCCCCTCAATGGCTGGGGGTGGACATGGTCCGACTAATGCACAGAGCAAAGTTTCTTTTCCCTGGTCCTCTCCTGCATCAGAAGGTCTCGTCGTCATTGCAATTTGTAGCCCAGTGCCCAAACACTTCGCAGATTTCGCAATAGGGGCGCTCTTCTTTTCGGCTGCCATGGTAAGTTGAATGTGGAGGTTCGTCTAACGCCTGTGCTTGAGTTGGACAATCTTCAGTGTCATGGAGATCAAAACAGTCACAAATGTCACAGAAAAGGCGAGGCTTCTTCTTGACTTGGTTTTCTTCCTCACTGCCAAGATAAACATTTGATAAAGTAAGACTAGAATTTTGTTATGTTTTTACTAAGAACGGTGATTCTAAAGAGGTTTTCCACACCTTACCTTGGAAACCTACACAGAAATAAATTACTGCTTGTTGTGAACAGCAGAGATTTCTCGTATCTCAACATGTTTTTTTTTGGGAGGGGGGGAAATAGGGATACAAACAGTCAGAAATTCACACCAAGGTTTTAGACCAATTTAAAAAAGGATTGTCCCATGTCCTTGACTAGTCTGAGTGCCATGCACTAAAGAGAAACAGGGTTAAAATATTAACTTGTCTATATCCTTGACAATTGTGGGACAAAGTTTCAGCGAGTCTCAGATGGGGTAGCTGTTGACTCACATCCTGCCATGTGGGAATCAAATTCACTGGGCTGGAGGAAGTCAAAACTCTATCCACACTGGCACCATGAAAACAGTGGCTGAATCACGACACTCAGTAAAGATGAACAGTAAATAAAGGTGCATGATGTGAATTAGCAGTGACACAGCCATAGCATTTAAAAATCCTTTCTGGGCACTCAGAGGTTCCTCAGAAGCTTACCAAGTGTTTGTCAATTAGAAGGTCAATACTGGTGAATAACTTATGGTTACCAGATTTTTTTCAATGAATCGGGGATACTTTTTTGTTTTGTTTTGTTGAAGCTGAGTAGCAACAGTGAGTCAGTCAGTAGTGGGGAAGGTGAGGCAAAAGACCCTGGGCCCAAGCACACATGCATATTGTATAAAGGTGCAAAGCCCTTCTTTCGCACCCTGTGAAACATAAATGCGCAGAGTTTTTAAAAACTGGGCAACGGTGCACTGCGCACCCGTGACTCCCAAGCCTCCCCTGATCTCCTGTCCCCTTCCTCCTTTGTTTTGACTGATTGGGGGAGGCTCGGGAGTCACGGGCGACAACTGTTGCCCAGTTTTTTTTAAAAAAAACTGCACATTTATGTTTCACAGGGTGCAAAAGAAGGGCTTTGCACCTTGCCTGGCAGAGAAACCACGTGCCTTGCGCCCCTCCTGGGCACCGCCCGGCCGTGACTCCTGAGCCTCCCACAATCTGTAAAAACAAAGGGGGAAGGGGGCAGGAGATCTGTACTGCCGGGTGTCCCTGGTTTCCCTTTGACAGTGGTGGCGGCAGCGAGCAGCTCCTGAAGCCAGCCAGAACCAACTACGCTACCAGGCTGGCTCTGGGCTGCTGAGGATGCCCAGCGACAGATTTGCAAATCTGGGGACATTCTGGGGACGGAATTTGTCTGAGGAAAGATTTGCAAATCCAGGAACATCTGGTAACCCTAGAATAACTCCCCAAAGATAGCCTGCCCACCATAACTGTGTGTTGCACAGTTGCTGGGGGACCCTGGGTGTGTCTGAGGTCATCTCTCAATTGGCCTAGTGGCCATGGGGAGGTCTAAAATGCTCACTCTGTGAGCCCCATGAACGGAGTGTGCACTCTACAGATGGCCCAGGATCCTCTGCAATGCCAAGGTTCTTCAATAGGGTTACTCACAAGTATACAGTTTGAAAACCACAGTAATCCTTCAGGAATTTCTGGCTGGCATTTGTTGAGGCCAGTTCAACAGCCTCAATTCTAAAATGCTACCAAGATTTCCAGCTGATATTGTAAGTAACCAACCTGTCATAATTAATAGCTTCTTCCTCATTGCCATTGAGTGCTGCCTCAGACATCATTTCCACTTTCAATTTCAGTTCTTCATTTTTCCTTTGAAGATCCACAATCACTGAATTTAGAAAGTCAATCTGAAGTGTACATGGTGGAAGAAAGAAGAGACAGGATTATAAACTCAGAATATTTAAGGCAAAGGTTTTAAAAAATATTAATAAACTTCATGGTATGTAGAGGAGTGAATTGTCAGAGCTGGAAAACCATAACTCACAGGATAGCAATTATCTTAGATAAGCATGTTGTGCTCTGATGACCCATTTCTAGTATTATGAGAGATTCTGTTTCCATTTTCTCAACACCATGAATAATTTTATACTCCTCTATTGTGTTCCCTCCCTTGTTTCTAAAACAAACGAAAAACCTTTCATAAAGGGGAAGCCCCCTGGAACATTTTGGTTGCCTGCTTTCTGAGTCTTTTCTAAGGAGACCTGTCATCTTATCCTGTGATAGCTAAGCTTACTCGGGAGTCGTTGGAGAGGGACTTTATCACACCTTCCAGTATACAGTATTTCCTAGATCCCTACAATCCATATGCTTAGAGAACCAGATGCCTCTGAGAAGCACATCAGCAGAGGAGGAAGGTAGCAGCCCTGGACACAGAGGCTCCAAAGAGCCACCATGAGAAGTGGCGGTTTCTGCTCTCCACAAATTTGTCTAGTCACCCAAGTCACTGACAACCACTGTGTCGTGCTTTAGTGAATTCCATAAATTCTGCAGTGTGTGAAGTAATTTCTTCTGTCTGTTCCAAATCTACTGCCAGTTCATTTTACTGGGTTACCCCATATTCAAATATTATGGACCACGGAAGATCCCCTTCCCCACGCACTATTTATTCACTCTTTCCACAACATACATAAACTTACAGACCTCTGTCACATCTTCTGTTAGTCACCTTGTCTTTAAACCAGGGGTAGCTAAACTTTTTTGGGCCACAGGCAGCA
>OFHU01001076.1:0-26694 GCA_900245905.1 Lacerta viridis
TTCCAGAGATCTCAGAAGCCCATTCTGTAGTAACTTGGAGCAGGGCCTTCTGTGTGGCTGCCCTAGTTTTGCACATATGGCAGATGCCCACCATCTGCACTTTCTGGAAACAATTGAAGACATATTTGTTCTGACAAACTTTCCCAGCTGGATAAATGGAACTTTACTAAGAGTGCCCAGTGCTTAAAGTTTTTTTTTTTTTTTTAATGTATTAGCTGCATTTCTGTCTTTTAACTGTTTTTGATTACCTACTGTGTAAATTGCCTTGAAATGGCCGTTTAGAAAGCAATTATTAAATTAATGGTAGTAGAGCAAGAAGCTAAGCTGGAAGAAGAAAATTCCCTGCCACCAGATGATCAATAATTTAATGCCTTAGGCTATGGTAATGAAATCTTTCTTCAGGACATATCCCAAAGATGGAGATGAGAGCTTTAAGCGCCGGCTCCTAAATTTAGAAGTACTTTTGCAGCTTCACACCCAGGCTTGTTTCTAACCTGAGGAAGATGAAGATAGCTTTCCGATAAGACACACCATCCAGCTCATCATAGTAGTCCAGGAAAGGCTTGATGGAGTCGATGAGGCCAGCATGCATCTTGTCCATCTCGTCAAATATGAAGATGGATCTTGGGCAGCTGCTCACATTGCCCCGGATCCACATCTGCAACTGGTCCTTGTTATTTCAAAAGAACATGTTCTGTTTACTGACAGTATTGCTAATCCTGCCTTCTCAGCTTGTGGGGAGGGCTCTAAAGATAGCAGGGGGTTGCTTCAGGGGGTGTAGGCTTGGAGCAGGGCAATGGTGGTTCTGACAAAGTCCTCACCCACCCTCCCTCCCTTCTCTCACTCAAAAGTAGGAACACTTCAGCTCAGTGGGAAACTTTTTTCAGATGAAGAGACACATATCCTTCCAGGCAACCTCCTGGGGGCCTCATGCTAGTTATAGGCAAGGGCCAGAAGCAAAAGTGAGCAATTAATGTACACTGTACTTTTGTAGAGTAGGCTAGTTCCTGTTCCCTTCTCTGTTCTCCACCTAGGCAAGCAGGAGTCACTTTCAGAGTTCAAGGACATGTTGCAGCCCTTCCCCAGAACCACAGCTATAAGGAAATAGTTACATCTAGTCTTAAGATGCAATCAGTCTTTTTACCTTGTACTGGGAAATGTTCTGCTGATGAGGAAAATGCAGAGTGGATACAAACTGATGTACAAATTTGCTGTTGAGGCCTCCTTCATAAAGGCTCTCCACAATTATCCTACTAGCAAAGTTTTTGCCAGTCCCAGTCCAGCCATGTAAGGAGAGTGTCAAAGGCTTCTTCGGGTTTGGATTATTCAAAAATCCAGTAAGCGATTTCACAATCACCTTCTTCGCCAGATGCTGCCCAAAGAGTTGGTGATCCAAACCCTCTTGAAGCACTGGGGGGAATAAGAGGAGTAGCCGATTAAAACAGCATTTTGGAAATCTGAAGTCCTTCTGTGCAAGCATATCATTTTTAGCCTGGCAAAGATTAACGTGAGGAACCCAACCTGTATGAAAAAGCACTAGTAAGTAAGAAGAAGAATACAATTCTAATGCTGGAAGTGACCCTAAGGGTTATCTAGCCCAAGCCACTTAAAATTCCCAGAGAAAGGCTCGGTTTCTTGATTTATGAGCAGAGTCACAATTTCTTGGCTCTTTCAACCTTCATATCCAGTCGTTAGTGGGGGCAGGGGTTCCATGGTCAAAGTGCCTAACGGAACCAAAAAAAAAAAAAGGAGGGAAAAGGATAGCCACAGCTTAGTAATAAAACAGGCAATGCTTATGCAGAAGGTCCAAGGTTCAATCCTCAATGACAGGGCTGGGAAAGATCCCTGTCCGAAATCCTGGAGAGACATGCTGCCTGTTGGTGTGAGCAATACTGAGCTGTATGGACCAAATGTTCTCCTTCCCTGACAACTGCACACACTTTCCTTTCATCTTCTTCCTGTGATGTCACAGCAATCACCTCTAGATCCATAGAAACACTTAGGGCAGACCCCGCGCTGCCATACCCTTCCCTGGCACCAGTGGGAGAGTCTGATTCCACCTTCCTTCTCTGATGTCAGAGCATGCACACCACTCACCTCCGAGCAGAGCTCGGCCCACCTGGGCTGCCGCACTCTGACGTCACAGAACCCGAAATTCTCCCCCCCCCGCCCCGCCTACTAGCTCACCTGTCCCGCTGCGGGCGCCAGGCTTGTGGAGGCAGCATTGGGCGAAGTAGCAGTAGAGCTTCGGGTAGGAGATGATTCCTGTGAGGGCGGAGGCGGCGGCGCCGGCTAGGGCCAAGCCCAGGCTGATGGGCTCCACCGCCTGGGCGGTCGCGCTCAGCTGCCACAGCAGCACGGTGGCGCCCAGCACGAAAAGCCTCCCCGCCCGGCGCGGGGGAAGGAGCTTCATCGCCGCCGCCGGAGGACGAGGGGGAGGGCGAGGAGCGGGGCCGGGGAGGAGCAGGACCCCGCTGTTTCCCCGCCGCCCGGTTTGCCTCAGAGCTGGCACTTCCGGTTCCTGGAAAAGCAGGGAAGTTAAATTTCCGGCTCCGCGGGCGCCATCGTGGTGCCGGGCAGGAGCAAGGGCACGGGCAAATGATTGGCGGAGCGCAGAGCCAGTGGGAAGCCGTGGAGGGTGTATCACGTGGGTTCGGCTTTCTCCCTCCGCCTCCCTCTTCCTATACAAGGGCTGTCTTCGCTGTTATAATCGACTGTTGATTCGCCACGTGGGTTACTCGGAAGCAAGCCCCATGCTCTTTGCATTTTTAATTTTTGCTACTTTGCATGTTTGCAAGGGAGGCCGCTGAGAGGTAACTGACGGGTGAAAAGCTAGTTTAAATATCTTTTTCATTTCATTATGTAGCATTCCCCAAAAGCCTTTAGCTTTTTCATGTTTGTTCATGTATTTTTTCATATGTCCACATCATATGAAAAAAACGTCCTTTCATATGTTTACACTTCCAGCATTTATCTGACACAGGCTTGCACATATTTGCCAATTTATTTGGCATTAATATCATTTCCCTTTAAAATAAAACAGGCTGTAAATTTCATATCCACTTGCCACAGTATTTCCGACCATGTCAATATTATGGCCTAAATCTGCTTTTTAACATTTACATTGGTTTTCTATTATCTTACTATATTATGGAAAACTTTAATTAAAAAAGAGTTCTGCAAAAAAAAGGAAACAAGAAATCCCTCTCTGTCCCCCACCCGTAGGCACCGTCAGAGTTCAAAGACACATTTCAGCCACGCAGGGCTTTTGAGTGCTGAGTAGAAAAACCTACCCCCAAATAACAACAGATCCCACAGAGGCAAAATAAATATGATCTGGCAATTCTAATGTTTGTCCAGCAGAGGGCAATAGAAGCATTCATAGCATTTCATCCTGGTTCATAAAAAAACCCAAAACTTTTTTCCTGTACAGCATACTTGAGTGATTAGATTGCAAAACTTGATTCCTATTTAGAATCATCCAGGCTGCCCTGCTATGTAGGAAATCCCCATACATTCTTTCAATAATGCTAGAACTTGGGTCACCCAATGATTGTCAGGAGGTTCCGGGCAGAAAAAAAGGAAGGCTTGTCTTCGCACAACCTATAATTAGAAACCAAGGAAGGCGTTTTATTTATTTATGCCACTGAGCTATAGTCCTAATAAATATGCTGTCATATATGGAGTCAGATTCTTGGCCCATTCAGCTCAATACTGACTACACTGACTGGGAGAGGTTCTTCAGGGTTTTTGGAAGGGGACATTATCAGCCCTGTCAATACTAAGATGGACCAAGGGTCTAACTCAGAATAAAACAGTTTGTTGTGTTTTTGTTTCTGAACTGGGATAGCTCAGTTGGTAGAGCATAAGCCTCTTCATCTCAGGGTTGTGAGTTTGTGCCCCAAGTTGCATAAAAGATTCCTGCACTGCAGGGGGTTCGACTACATGATCCCTTCAAACTCTACAATTCTATGATTCTAAGATTAATACCACTTGCTTTCCATTAGCAAAAAAGGGAGAGCTCACGACTTGCTGGTTGTAATGGATGATACTGACCCCCTAGAGGACGGTATGATAATTTAAAACACATATTCAAGGCTACTAACAAATCAGAAACTTCAGGCAATATTTAAAAACATGTCACATTCCACATTCTGAATGGCAATCGCAAAATCAAAATGTTAACAAAGGCCAAATGCAGTAATAATGTCTAAAAGCAGTCATTGAAACTCAAAACACTGTCAGAAATGGACCAGAAGCTTTTGAAAACAGCTACTTCTTCAAACACACCTCACTAAAAACAACAGAGTGACCTCAACTGGGGTCAAGGGATCCATAGTAGGGCCTCGTCTGAAAACAGGAGCATGCCAGAACTACTACTTAACAATTGGTGCCTGGGGTTACTTCCGCCTCTCCCTTGTGTGTCATGTCTTTCTGATTGCAATCCTGTGGGTGTAGGCTGTCTTGTAATTTTAATGGGTGTCTCCGGGTGCCTTTTTGGCTGGAGAGCAGGGTCAAATGCTCTAAAGAATTTTTTTTTAAAAAAAAAATCAATACCAGGTATGAAATTTCAGAAAGAGGTGCTCTCCTTTAAAATGCACAGGTCTAGCTAACATACCTGGGTGCCATGTGTGGGGCCAGAGGTGAAACTGGGCAAATAAATATATGTAAATATTGTTGTTGTCCAGTTGGTTGGTTTCTGCACACACACGCAAACACCCCTCTCTATTCTTCATCCAGGAGAGCGAGAGTCATTGTCAGAGTTCAAGGAGACATCCCACACAAGGAGGAGTGGTCTGGCTTGAGAGGGTACGTGATGTTGGGGAGAGTCCTAAGGGCTACATGAAGAGGGCTGCAGGGAGCACATTTGTCCACAGGACCTTAAAAGTTTACCATTCCTGGTACTTGGCAACACCATATATTGCCCTGAACTGCTTATTTGGTATGTTCCCAAATCCTTTCTGATTGTACAAATATACAGGTTCCCTTATATTTGTTCTATCTCTTTATTTTGTGTCTGAAGTGGAACTGATTGCTCTCTATTCAGCCTTGTTCAGACCCCACCAGAAGTCCTGTGTGTCTGGTTCTGGACACCACCATTCAAGAAGGATATAAACAAGCTGGAATGTGTTTCCAGATGATCAAAGGTTTGGAAACCAAGCCTTATGAGGAACGGTTGAAGGAGTTCGGTATGTTTAGCCTAGAAAAGAGGAGACAGAGGAGATATGATAACCATCTTCAAATATCTGAAGGGCTGTCATCTGGAAAATAGAGCAAGCTTGTTTTCTGCTGCTCCAGAGCGTAGAACACAAACCAGTGTATTAAGTAGTGGGTGGACATAGCAAATGACACAGTGATTCTCCAAGCAGCTCTCTTTATTCTCGGGCAAGAACAGAACTGAACTGAAGGGCTGAGCCAGCCTGCTTATATAGTGCTCAGTAACATGCAACAGTAACAACTCTCTCTAGCTACCCAATCCGTGAACGGCACTCTCAATCCTTCATTTGCATGTGGACCTGAGTGAGAACTGCAGTCACGGTGGGCAGAGTGAAACTATATACACAACACCCCTAGTGCCTAGGGTGAGAACTTCAATACATAACACAGTGGATTCAAATGACAAGAAAGGAGATTCTGACTAAATATTAGGAAGAACTTTTTGATGGTGAGAGCTGTTCAACAGCAGAACGGACTCCCTCGGAAGGTGGCAGACACTCCTTCCTTGGAGGTTTTTCAAGAGAGGTTGGGCAGCCACCTGTCAGGAATTCGTTAGCTGTGATTCCTGTAAGGGGTGGACTAAATGATCCTTGGGGTCTCTCCGAAATCCATAATACTGCGATGTCCCTGACCAATGAAGGACCCTGGAGCAGAAGAGGTGAAAAATACAGAAAACAATCTTTTTTGGGGGGCGGTGGTGGGCGGAAGGGGCATTTAAGCCAGTGGTGTTGGCCTGTCCTACAAAAGAGGCGACAAAGCTACCACTGGCAGAACAAGTAAGCAAAGATATAGCATAAACCTCCCAGACTAAGAAATATTTGTCCAGTTCCATATAGGAGCTGGAAATGAGTGGCAATGAATGATGAGGTGTCCCGAAGCTCAGGTAGGGAGGCTTAATGGACTATGAAAACGGTAGAAGGGTCTCATTTCGGGTTTCCAATGTAAAAGTGTAAGCCTCAGCAAAATTTATACCTGCTCATGAAAGTTGTGCTGGAAACAAAAGAGGAGCAGACCCCCCCCAAAACACACACACACACACACACACACACAAGACTCCCTTCACTTCGTATTTGCCCAGAAAGTATTGAAATACTTGGCTTTAATAGGGCACTTTCCTGCCCGTGACCTGCAGTTTCCTGAGATGCAGAGTCAACTCTGTTGGGAAATGCCAGCTGCTACTGGTATTATGCAACATTTTAGTGGGATAGAATATCATAGTGCATACAGGTACAGTGGGAAATTTTAAGGGCTAAATGCACCACCAGGTTTGTGAGTATGAATCAACATGGTCTGGGTCATAAAATGTCTTTGTTCAGATTGTGTTTAAAGGTGGACTTGCCTAGCAGTTTCCCCCCAAAAAAGTCCTTTGCATATTGTGCATTGTTAAACTTTGGAACTCACTTCTGCAGGAGGCAATGACTGACAGCCACCAACCTAGGTGGCCTTAAAAGAGGAACGGACAAAACCATGGGGGATAAGGCTACTAGCCATGGTGACCATGCTCTGCCTCAAGGATCAGAGGCAGGAATGTTTCTGAATACTAGTTGCTGGAAACTGCAGGAGGAGAAAGGGCTCTTGCACCCAGGTCCTGCATGTGGGCTTCCCTTATTCAGGGCATCTGGATGGTACACTTTGAGAACAGGATGCTGGCTAGTGGCCTGATCGAACAGGCTCTTATTCTTTTTTTAAAGACAGACTGGAGAGAGTTGCAGAAGTTGGGAGATGCTGTGGCCAAGTCTGGGAAGCCTTCCAGGGCCCTTTCAGGCCACGGAACAAGTCGAGAAGCCACGCGTCCCCCCCTCCGCCTGTTGTTTATTACAGCCCAGGTCCTCTAAGAGCCTTGCCTCTTGCCAGACCTTTGCCGAGGAATGTTAACACTTTTCTGCCTTCCTGTGGCTTATTCCTCAAGGCCTTTCAGCAAGTTGGCTCCTTTGCTCTGCCTGTTTCTGCTCTTAATTCCACCAGCCCTGATTGTGTTTTATGTTCCCTTTCATCGGCGGGTCAAATTGAAAGTTAAGATGTGTCAGGGCGAATAATAATAATAACCCCCCCCACTCCTTTCCAGGGTCCCTAAGGTCAGCTTCCTAGGCATACTCTTGCCTTCGTCACCACTCCATGGGGTGTCTTGGAGACACAGAGCAGGACTCTGGTCTGACCTTTAAGCCCGCCTGGGATGGAGAGCTGGCTGCCAAGTTTTTCACCACCGGCTCTCTCCTCTGCCTTTAATTGCAGCCCAGCAGCGTAACCAGCATTGCCAACATTTTGTTTCAAGATGATGGGCCCTCTGGCTGGGGCTCATGTTTGGAGACAGCATCAAAAATAGCAATTATGGGGGCAGACCCATAGCAGAATTTGTCAGGATCCACCCTGGTGCCTTCTCAGTGGAGCTTGATAGATCCTGGAATTTATTTCTTGGGCTTTCGGAGCTGGGGTGATACCTGATATTAGTGCTGCTCAGGGTAGACCCATTGAAATGAATGGCCATGTTTGGTCTTGGCGAACTTAGGTTCATTAGTTTCACTGGGTCTACTCTGAGTAGATCTTAGTTAGTTGCAACCTTTAAATTCAAGAGGTTACTTGGAAGCTAGGGAGCTTCCTTATACTGAGTCGGACCACTGCTCCATACAAGCTTAGTGTTGCTAACACTTGATTGGCAGCAGCAACCCAGGTTTTCAGAAAGGGGACATTCCCAGCCCTGTAAGGAGATGCTGCTAGGGATGGGACCTGGGAGCTTCTAGTTTGTATTGGATTTTTAGCTTTTTTTGTATTTTAGTTGTTTTGTTTTAAGGAGGAGGAGGGGGCTGCCTGGGAGTGGTCCCCAGCCAGCAGAATGGCTGGGGCAGGTTCCGTTAGGGGGGATGCAGTAGGACACCCGATCTCAGTGATCATGGGTAGGATGAGGAGTTACGCTAGTGTCAGACCATGTCATTACCGAGGAGGAAGGTTTAATCACTGTTTGAAGACTATCCCTACCTGACCGGAAGGACACTGGAATCAGCAAGGGAGACCCACATGACCTGAAGGTGCTGCTGTGCAATGCCAGGTCAATGATTCACAAGACCACTGCCATCCATGACTTGATCATGGATGGAGGACTTAACCTGGCATGCATGTGTGATAGAGACTCGGTTGGATGAGGCAGAGCTGCTGCTTGTCCACCAGGTTTCACTTATGCACAGCAGCCCAGGTCATTTGGATGGGGAGGGGGGGGGTTTGCAATGATTTTTACGAAGTCATTAACTTGCACCAGGCGTCCTATTGGGAAGACCCAGTTTTCTGAGTGCATGTTCTGGAAGTTGGGCAATAGGGGCAGTACAGGATTCCTTTTGGTGTACCAACCTCCCTATTGCACCAAGGATTCCCTGCCTGAGCTGCTTCAGGTTGTGGTGGATGTTCTCCTGGAGGCACCTAGTTTGGTTGTCCTATGGCAGGGATGCCCAACCAGTAGATCCCCAGCTGATCCTCCTTCCCTCCTAAAAACAGCTAGATGGGTGGGGTATAAATAACAAAATGATGATGATGCATGCAAAGCAGGTGCCCTGTCACATAACTATGACCCTTCCCCTAAAAATACTCCTCATTATTCTGAATAAAGAACTGAATTAAATAAAAACATTCTGAATTAATCAGTTGGTTGGAGTGCCAGACTAAGAGATGGGAGACTGGAGTTCCAATTTCCCACTCAGCCATAAAGTTATTTGGGTTTGACCTTAGGCCAGTTACCTAACCTCTTTCTCAGCCTAGCCTGTCCCACAGGGTTGTTGTGAAGATAAAACAGAGGGTGTATTTTTGTGTGTGTGTGTGTGTGGAGCCACATAGTCTCCTTGAGCTCCTTGGAGGAAAGGTAGGCATGTAAATGTAATAAATAATTGAAAATCTAAAGCACACACTATAGATCAAAATAGCCATGTGCTCAAAAAACCTTGCCTGTATGTAAGTAGAGAGGTAGTTATTTTCTAGCTAGAAGATTGCACTGGATTTTATTATTTCTGGGGCAGCTTGACATTTGCTTCCTGATGTTGCAAGCTATTCTCAACCATGACTTTTCTCCCTCTGTTGGCTACCCTTATTCATATACAGTATGCAGTGCAAGGGGTGATAATGCTCAGACTTTTTCAGACCTATCATAAATACAGACAGCCCAAGCCCAATGCAATAGCCTACAGGGGAAACGGGGGGTGGGGGGAAGAGAGAGAGAGAGAGAGAGAGAATTCAGTCCCAGCTGAAATTTGAGAGTCAGACAGCAGTTTGTTTAACATTCCCCCTTGTTGTTCTTGGAAGGAGTAGGCCATCTTGACAGGTTACCAACGCCAAGAGCAATCGGCGGCGGCAGCAGCAGCAGCAGCAGCAGCAGGGTGGGGGGTTGACATCTTGTTTTGTGATGAGCTGCAAGGATGTCAGAATCTGGATGAGGTGGGGTGGGTGTCTCTTCCCACAAAGGCTGGAGGGGTGGGACAGAGCTTTGGGGGTTCCCCTGATGTTTTCATTTTGGTCGTTTGCAGGATACAGGGCAGACTGCTTTGCCGCTCAGACAAGAAAAGATGTTTCCCTTTCTACCCACCCCAAGCACCACAAAAGGGCTGCAGAAGGTTTCTGGCTGGCTTTGACCTGCAGCAGAGCTTGGGAGTGATCCACCCGCTGGGAGGCCCCAGCTCAACTCTCCAACTGGGGAAGAGTCATAGCTCAGTGGTAGAGCATCTGCTTTGCACACCCTTCTATTTAGCATCATGAGGACTAGAATCTTAACTTTATTTTTTTTGACAGGAAATGCCTAGCTCAATGGTAGAGCACGTGCTTTGCATCCAGAAGGTCCCATCTCCAATCTCTGGAATCTCCAGGCAGGGCTGGTAAAGACTTGCTGCCTGAAATCCTGGTGAGCTGCTGCCAGTCTGTGTAGACAATTCAGAGCTAGATGGGGCAATGGTTTGACTCAGAATAAGGCTGTTTCTTATTTCTCTTTGCTTCCTATCTTCCAGCCCTTTATTCAGAACCACGAGGACTGGAATCTTACTGGGTTTTTAAGGGCCACACTCCGGTCGCAGAGCACCTGCTTTGCATGCAAAAGGTTCTACATTCAGTCCCTGATAGGGCTGGGAGAGACAGCTCTGTCTGAAATCCTCGAGAACTGCCACCAGTTAGGGTAGACAACAGTGGTGGCTGGTGTGTCTTGGGACTGCTTGGGCAGAAGGCATGGAAGCTGACAGTAGGTGGTGCTAATGAGTTTTGATCCCAACCTCCTCCCTGTTGAGTTCTTCAAGGGTAATGCTGAAGCTGAGGAGGAGGAGGAGGAGAAGAAGAAGAAGAAGAAGGAGAAGGGAGCTCACTGCCCATGATCCAAGCAAGTGGGAGCTGGTTTAGCAGACCACCTGCTACAGATGTCAGACTTGTGATCCGCAGTGCCTCTACCTGTACATTATCAACCTCCATTCTGCATGGGACATTCCTGTGTGCTTTGTGATTCGTCACAACTTTTCCAGGTGCAATGGATTGGGCCCATGAGCAGCACAGATCCTGCTCTTTACTTATTTCAGGGACTCTTTGAAAACCCTTAAAAAACAGACTGAAGCTTTACAGGCCAGTGTCATGCCCTGTGGTGGACCACCTCTTCCTTAAACACATTCCAAGCTCATGGAACAGCTGCCCCAAAAGCTAATGCTGTTCTAGGCTGCATCAACAGCAGTTGAGTTTCCAAATCAAGGGAAGTTCTTGTAACACTCTATTCTGCCTTGGTGAGATCCCCGATGGAGTCCAGTGTTCTGGGCACCTCAATTTAAGAAGGAGATTGACAAGCTGGAATGTGTGCAGAGGAGGGTGACCAATATGGTTCAGGAAGCCAAGCCTTATATATGAGGAAACTTTGAGGGAGTTGGGGGTGCTTAGCATGGAGAAGGGAAGGCTGAGAGGTGATAAAGATATATGAAAAGCTGTCACATGAAAGATGGAGCAAGCTTGTTTTCTGTTGCTCTGGGAGGGGAGGACCTGAGTCAATGGGTTCAAATGACGAGAAAGGAGTTTTGGACTAAGCACTAGGAAGAACGCTCTGACAGTAAGAGCCACTCAACAGTGGAATGGACTCTCTCGGAAGACGGTATACTCAACTTCATTGGAGGTTTTGAAACAGAAGTTGGTTGGCCATCTGTCAGGGAGTCTTTAGCTTGATTCCTGACTTTCAGAGGGTGGGACAAATGACCTTTGGGAATACCTCCCAACTCTACAATTCTATGATTCTATGACTCTGGCACACACACAACCACCAGGATTTCTGATCAGAAGGGGAATTTCAGGCAGCTGAAACCATCAGCCCTGGAGTTCTGCTTGGTTTCAACTTGGCCTTGCCAGCTTGCTTCCCACACATGGAAAACAGCTCAGAAATTAGCAAGGATTTAAGCTTCTGTTTCTACAAGGCTGAACAGCTGTGGCCAGATCAGAAGATTCAGGGGCTGGGATGTTTTAGGATTGGGCTCAGAGCAGTAGAGTTGTCAGATCAAGAGCATTCCAGACCCTGAGATTTCAGGGCCCAAACTTGACTCTTAGGGGTGGCCCTGGTGATGAGATAGGGGTGGACCCTGCAGAAGGAGGTTAATTGGTAGAGGGGAAGGGAGGAGTGCTGATTGGTGGATGGACATGCACATCCCTGGGAGGGGGGCTCCTTTCGCAGACACCCAGGGGAATCAACTTTCAGTTTCATTTTGGCAGGATTTCATTTGGGTTCTGGGATGCTGTTCAAGGAGGGCAGAAAGAAGAAGCAAACAGAGAATATACTTTGGGCTTATTTTTGCATAGTAACACTTAGGGCTAATTTTTACATCACAATAGTTAGGACTTATTTATGTATCGAGGCTACGTAGGATTGCCAGGTCAGGAGCACCCCAGACCCTGAGATATAAGGGCCCGAACCTGAGATCGAGGGGCTGTCTCACTGGTGATGTCACAGGAGGAAACCCCCTGGTGATGTCATAGGAGGAAACAGCCTGGTGATGTCACAGGGGTGGGCCCTAGAGATGAAGGTTAATTGGGAGAAGGTAGTGGAGGAGGGCAGACCTCCCCAGAGTGTCTATGCTATAATTTCCAGCCAGTTCCTGTTAAGCTGAAGTTTGAAAGTTGCAAGCACAAATATTCATATCTGTGTGTGTGTGTGTGTTTGTAATGATTAAAGGTACTCTTGCCCACATGGAAATTCAGGCCCTCCACCTGCCATCTGGAGAATTCAGATAAGACCTTGAGGTCTGGCAACCCAACATGACAGCAGTGAGGAGGAGATTCCTTTGCGGACCATTTCCTCAATTGCTTATCCTTCTCCCACTTGGCTTGCATCTGGTGCTTTTTTGGTTCGTTAATAAAAATCCAAAGCAAAGCTCACATCATTGCAATGAGGGTTGGGGAAAGGTTGTTGTAACAGCAGCCCAGCAGGGTGACGTCACTGGGCCGCAGGGTCAGGGCTGAGTCGGCTCCAAACGTTTGACTTAACCTGGTCTGACTCCTCCAGACGAGCCGATGATTCATTGCTGTGGTTAATTCCTTCATTTTGGCTGACCTGCTTCATTAGACTACGTTTTGCCTGCCAGATAATTGGTTTGGTGCTTTGACCTCATGTCCATGGATATACAGGCATGCAGCAACAGTCATTCATTTCTTAAAGTGGAGACTTAGACGGAGGGAGGTTGGACTGCTCCAGTTTGGTGGAAAGGTCCTGGCCTTGTTAAGCACATTTGAATAGTCCTTCTGGACCAGGCCAATGGCCCATCCGTTAACCTCTGTATGACTATCCACGTTGAAAAGCACTCTGTAAATATTGGAAGTAATCCCCACAGAAGTATAGAAAGGGTGCCACACCACAACAGGCAACATATTTGATTTAATCTATGTGTAATTTCCAACAACCAAGATCAGCTCAAAACAGTTCATGAAAACAACAAAGAAATCATGAAACGTGCAACACATCCTATTGCAAAACATATATACAATAAATGAATGAATCAAAATGATATAAAGTACAACTCCTCCCCCCCCCAAAAAAAACCCTTCCAAAATGCCCATCAGTTGTGCCGGGTAAATGTTAAGAACACTAATAACCCCTGACAGATGGTAGGCCTGTAATGCTAGAACTTGTGGATGTCCAGCGAAGTTGAACACTAGATGTTCAGGACACGTAGAAGAGTCCATCATGTGATGCAGCAGCAAAAAAGGTGAATGCTATTCTAGGCTGCATCAACAGAAGTCTAGTGTCCTGATCAAGGGAAGTAATAAAGGTAAATGGACCTCTGACCACTAGGTCCAGTTGCGGATGACTCTGGGGTTGCGGTGCTCATCTTGCTTTACTGGCCAAGGGAGCCAGCGTACAGCTTCCGGGTCATGTGAGCATGACTAAGCTGCTTCTGGTAAACCAGAGCAGCACATGGAAACACTGTTTACCTTCCCGCCGGAGCGGTACCTATTTATCTACTTGCACTTTGATGTGCTTTCGAACTGCTAGGTTGGCAGGAGCAGGGACCGAGCAACAGGAGCTCACCCCGTCGCGGGGATTCGAACCACTGACCTTCTGATTGGCAAGCCCTAGGCTCTGTGGTTTAACCCACAGCACCACCCGCGTCTCCTTAGGGAAGTAATAGTACTGCTCTATTCTGCCTTGGTCAGAGACCCATGCCCAGTTCTGGGCACCACAATTTACTAAGGATATTGCCAACCTGGAACATGTGCAGAGGAGGGTGTCCAAGATCATCAAGGGTCTGGAAACTCAGCCTTATGAGGAGCGCTTGAAGGAGCTGAGTATGTTTAGCCTGGAAAGAGGAGACTGAGAGGAGATATGATAGCCATCTCTAAATATCTTAAGGGCTGTCACATGGAGGAGGGAGCATGTTTGTTTTCTGCTCCGGAGAGTAGGACTCAAATCAATGGCTTCAAGGAGATTCTGACTTAACATCAGGAATAACTTTCTGACAGTAAGACCTGATCAACGGTGCAATAGACTCCCTCAGAAGGTGGTGAACTCACCTTTGTTAAAGGTTTTGAAACAGAGGTTGGTTGGCCATGTCTGGGGCTCTTTAGCTGTGATTCCTGCAATGCAGGGGGTTGGACTAGATGACCCTCCATGGTTTTAGAAAAGGTTGGGGAATGGTTTTCTGAGATGGTGCACATTCATGCATATGGGCGTGAGAGTACCCAAATAGGAAAAATCCCAATGGGGAAAATTCTGCAAATGCAGCCAGAGGGAAGGCAATTTCTTATTTAATGTGAAGTTTTGCATTTATAATGGAAATTAAGAACCAACCACAAGAAGGGATTCTTTAGCTGTGATTCCTGCGTCGCAGGGGGTTTGACTACATGACCTTTAGGGGTCCTTTCCGACTGTATTGTTCTATGATTCCATGAGGTCTGTAACCACCCGTGGCCTAGGTGTGGCCTATGCATGCAGGGAACATTGAGACGCAGCTAATCTTTCCTCAGATGTCCGCCATGTGTTTGGAAGTAGGACAGTGATTACAAGACGCAAGAAGCAGCTGGATCCCTCTTGAATATTTTCTGTACTTAATCTCTGAGGAATGCAGAAATGTCTGTCTGTGCATCGCAGCCAAGATCAACTCAGTGGAACCTGGAGCGAGGGGGGGGTGGGGGGGAGCCAATATAAACCTTCATGTTCTGCGTCGCTGCGGTTTCCTTTGATATCCCTGCCCCATGTAATTGCATAAGGAGAACTACTGTAGTGAAAATGTCAAAGATGGATTGCCATAGGTTCCTTTTCTTAAGTCTGCATGAACCAACTTGGGGTCCCCCCCCGTTTGTTTGTTTGTTTGTTTGTTTAAATGTACACTGCTTAGAATATTGTTAATGGTTTATTTGCAGGCAGTGACCATTTTAGGCATGTCCATTTCATGCCCAACCGTGCATGTGCGCAACCGTGCATGTGCGCATTACGCCAAACCCAGAAGTGACCCCAAAACGTCACAAAGAAGGGGTTAAATGTGGAGGGGGCGAGAATGGTGTGTTTGCAGGCTTTTTCAACGGTGTTTCAAATATACGCGTTTTCACTTAAACGTGTTGTGTGTTGGAATGTAACCCCATGTAAGTTGGAAGTTGCCTGTAATAGAAATAAATTAAAATATAAATAAATAAAGGCTGTCAAGTCTCTGGTCCTAAGAAAATAAGGAGAGCCTACTGGATCAGGCCAAAGGGGCTCCATCTTGTCCAGATATTAAAAAGGTCTAAATGTGTTACTCAAACTTTGGTCTCCAGCTGTTGTTGGACTACAACTCCCATAATCCCTAACTAGCAGGACCAGTGGTCAGGGATGATGGGAGCTGTAGGCCAACAACAGCTGGAGAGTGTGTTTTAGTCCCACACTTTGAATCTAGGGATCCAATCAATTATTTTATTAATTAGCCACATATGGGTGATGTCCACTATTTTCATTCCCACAGGGTCACCTAAAAACTCTCAGCACCCTCAACGAACAGCTCCCAGGATTTGGGGTGGGGGATCTGTTCCTCTTTGAAGTAGTGTTGAAGTGCTTTAAAAGTATGGTGCAGATGTGTAGAACAGAAAAATAACCCTGAAGCTGTTTGGGTTCCATGGTTAAGAGTTATGATGGAGTGGGGACAAGGGAAACCAGCCTTCCACTGGTGCCAATCCCAGGAGGCCCCAGGGCCCCAGGCACCCACATTTTTGCTGTGGTTACCCATGGGTGCCTGGCCTCTGACCCCACCCACCGCCCCTGCCTGCTGCAGTGCAGTGAGTGCCCAACGTTGGGCACCCACAGTGTGGTGCCAAGTCGTCACCCCTGCAGTCTTCTGAAATTTTGCAGGTTACTTTCCTAGGGGGGCAGCTAGGATGTATGCCATTTTTCAGAATACAATTGCTGCCCAATTCCTAAAACCACCTTAATGAAATGGTGGCAAGGTGTTTTTTTTTAAAAAAACTTCAGTTGCAATGTGCCACAATCAGGAGAGGAGCTCCCTTTGGACTCTATCTCTGCACATTGGTTTTATTTCAATTTGGTGTCAAACCTTAAAAGTCCAGTCCCCTTCCTCTTCACTATCTCTGCAGCTGAGGTCCCTTGCT
Source organism: Lacerta viridis (assembly GCA_900245905.1). Lineage (NCBI taxonomy): Eukaryota > Metazoa > Chordata > Lepidosauria > Squamata > Lacertidae > Lacerta > Lacerta viridis. The sequence goes on from OFHU01001076.1 coordinate 16,273, forward strand.
AGAGGACCAGTGTGGCTTTTTCAACAGCCTTTCTCAGCCACTCTGTTCTAGCAGAATCTTATTGATTTGCAAAATAATTTTCTGGTTATCAGATTATGTTTTTCAGGGGGAAGAAAAATCTGTATAACAAAACCCCTGTCTGTAATAGTCTGGGTAAACCTGCCCCCAAATCCCTTCCAGATGTGAGGCTGCAATGTGATACCATCTGTAGCCCATAAAAGGGTAGATCTCCCCCCCTCCCAAACACACACACACATTTCCATACACATAATCAGAAAGGTGGAAGGTAGATTCGTCATTCACCATCCCTTTTCGCTCATGTCTCTCTGAACATTTCTTATGGCTCAAGGCATCCATCCCCAATGTCCAAATTAAATTTAGATACCTAGTTCATATTTCTGAATTACTGGAGGCCTAATGTAGGTAGCTGATTTAGCTAAGGCAAGGAGGAAGCAGGGAAATGGACTTGCGGGTTTGGTTCAGGATTACCTACGTCCCCCCACCCCCAATAATTTGAGTGATGCTCTTACATCTAAAAAGGTTGACAGTGTCTGGGGATAAGAATGAACCACTTCTTATGTCTCTGTATGAGTCACTCCTGACTGGAAGGATCTCATTCAGAGATCTGGTAGGCAGCGTCCTCTGAGGTTAGGGAATTCCGCATCACACCTTGATGCAACAGGATTACTCTCTGTCCCTACTGAGCCAGATCTGTGCCTCTTAGAATGGCAATGGTGCCCTCCTGAGAGGTGCCAAAACCCACCTGAAAGGTGCAGGAACTGAGTTCTTGGGAGTGCCCCCTGAAAAAGCCCTGATTATTATTGTTGCATTTATATCTCACCTTTTCCTCCAAGGAGCTCAAGGTGGCACGCACAGTTCCTCCCCTCCCCATTTTATCATCACAACAACCCTGTGAGGTCAGTTAGGCTGAGAGGCATTGACTGTCCTAATGCCATACCCAGTGAGCTACATGGACGAGTGGAGATTTGAACCCTGGTCTCTCCCAGTCCAGGTCAGGCACTCTAGCCCCCATTCTTGCTCTGCGTTGATCCAAACGACTCCCTTCTGCAGACCCAGATTCCCTGCAGCGACCCACACACCACTTAATCTTTCTCAAGTCTTCAAGCTCCCTCCTATTCTCTTCTCTTCTCTTCCCTTCCCCTCTCTTTCCTTTTGGACTCTGCTGAGATCTGCAATGCCTTTTGCAGCCCCGAAATTCTGGTCGTCCTAAGTGATATCCCAGCCCTGGAGAACAACGCAGTATATGGAGTAGTCTGGGAACTATAAAGGCACTTTAAAAGGGGCAATAAACGTTTTGGGTTTCATATCACCTTACTGAAGAGGAGAATAACAGAGAGGCAGGAAATTTCAGTAGCAGACCCAGAGAAGGTCACCCGTCTCAGACACTACCTTAGACAAAAACAGCTCCTTTTATGAAGGCAGCTGGGGCTGCTGGCGGAGGCCCAAAACCTCCTTACAGGCTCAACTCCTGGCAGCGCTGAAAGGTGAGAAGAGGCTGTTTTGTCTGCATTCCCCGTAGATGTTTGAGAATTATTCCTTGGCGTTCGCTGTCCAGGAAGGCTTGGCGAGCATCAGTGCCCAACTGCACCACACTGATGCTGCTCCGGCTTATGGGGGCTGTGCCTGGCGAGGTGCATGGCAGCCACTGATTTCCTCACTTGCCTGCATTCCTGGATCAGCACCAAGAACTTTATTTCATTAAACTGATAGACCGCTTCATTGTAGGAAACCTCAAAGCGGTTTACAAAAGAATAAAACGGCAAGATTATTAGTATAAACAATTTAAAAGTTCAAAACAGTAAAACTAGCAGTAAACTGAAAACACATCCGCATTCTGGTCAACTTGCCTAAGCAAAAAAATGTTTTTAACAGGTTCTATTGGCACACAGCTAGCTGGGCTGATGGTTTCTGTAGTCCAACAGCATTTAAGGACCCCAAACTGAAGAGCACCGGGGTAATAATAATAAGTAGTGATATGAGCAAATATGTATACTCACAGATATAATGAATGTAATACCAGATACTGGAAACAGGCTATCCACTATTCCTACCACACACAGTACTCATGCTGGGCCAGTAGGCAAGTGAGACTGCTGTCCCAGCCACGTGCGTGGTGGCTCAGTCTCCCCGAAAGCGGAAAGAGAAGTCGCGTGAGACGAAGACAGAAAAGTACATAGTAATCAGGCGAGTCGTGGATGGGCCGTAATCTGAGCCATTCATGAAGAAACACAATGTAGGGAGAAGTAGCCGTCCGTATGAGTGGCTCCTTAATGTGTAAAGTGTGGCGAGGTGCTGTTGGTAGGTGCCAAAATGATGAGGACTCGATAAGTCATTACTTTTAGCATTAAGATCAGTAAAGAGAGGCTGTTAGCTTCAAGAGAAGGAATAAGATCAAGAAAAAGCATCTAGTCAACAATCATTGGTCGCCGATCCGGAAGGTAACACGCGACCTCACCTTCACCATATCCCAGCGTGAGTGATTGCGTATTCGCCGCTAGTCTGATGGGTGAGTGTCTGACGCCCGTGCTGCTGACAATGCTCTGCTAGAGTGGCGGTGAATAGCTATACATCATGATCGTAGCGAGTTCTTACATTGAGCACGAGATATCCGAATCCATATGAGAGCTATTATGGCTGCGTGGAGTGTAAGTGATCCACGTGCTTTTACGACAAGGATGAAAATCGTCCCTGCATCGAGATTGACAAGAGCACCGTAATGTATATCTCGTAAACATGTGTAGGGTGGGTAAGTGTGTACGGAGTGGGAGCCGCGCGGATGGCGGGCACTGAGCGTTCGCGGAATTGCTGTTACGATCACACAGCCATACAACTGCGAGCACGCCATCTCATCCCATACGCGTACAGCAGTTCGAGAGCAGAGTGAAGCAGAGCGTCAATTACTAGCGGAGGATGAGTTTCGGGGCGAACTAAACTCCTCATCCAATGAGTCCTATTCCGAGCGTATATCATCTGCAGCTTTCAGTCGATGCATGGTTGTGCGCTCTATTCTACCACAGCTCCTCACGTACCCTGCAGTACAACATAACGATATCTCAATAGCACCTGCAGATGCAGTAGCCTCGTGTAGATGTATTTCTCGCGTGATAGGAAATCTAAATAAGAAGATATGCTCTACATCAGAGATGCTAACTAGTGACTGGATTCATGTATGTATTATTATCAGCTGCATAGTAAGCTATATGCAATCTCTACATAAACACTCTCTATTATGTATTGTAATATGTAATCGTGCCTAGGATATTATACCGCGACACTCTAAAAATAAGTTAACACGAGCTTACTGGACGCTGTTGATAAGACGTATGTGTCTAACCCAACAAAAAGTTAAATATATTGCATATTTCGTCGCATTAGTGCTAATTAAGACTCTTCGACCAGTGATCTAGAGATGCAATCTCACTCCTGACCAGGTTTTAGAAAAACATAAAATATGCTAGCTCCACTGATAACACCACCATCACTCATCTGCACGAGTACTTACAATTACACGCGTGTAGTGTAATGTGTGATAATATATGTAAGATCAACTTCGTGAGATCTGAATACCAAATAGCCACAGGTATACTATAATGACTTCATTAAGAATAATGCTGTGGAGAAGCATGAATTATAGTGCGTAGTCAATCGACTCCGTATATGATATACCACTATACAATACCAGACCACTAGAGCTTAATCTCTAAGTCATCATCAGAGTCGGTACTGTATGCCTTTCTCGTCGGTTACCACAATCCGCTTCAATTTGTGAGTAGAGCGCCGTATCTATCATATCGATTGCCCATACCAGTCAAACACCTCACAACAGGCGTAGATCTCCTCTATTGTTATACATCTATTGACAGTACAGCTAAGCTATGCAATCTGAGGCTTTCTAATCAATAGTCTCAGAACAAAAACCAATTATCTTCATAGAGTGATATATGAAGGCGCTCCTCAGCACGAACTCATGACTATGTGACGTTGAGCCAAACATTTCCGAGACGCTTTCTTGGTGCTACATAGTTCCGCAAGGTCGACGCCGAGGATGATTCAGCTTGTCCGACTACAAGCCGATCCTGAGTATAGCGAGGATGCTTATACAAGCGCGCGCATGCTAAGCGCTTATTGTAGTAATGAGATTCGACTGAGCGATGATAGAGCAACGACGTACCTATACATACACACATCTAGCTATTCATCAGAAAAGTAAGTCTCGAATACATCGATCATAAGAGCTCACACAACACATAGGGTCGAGTATGAATTTCTGCGATAGATGTTATGCGACCAATCTACATAGAGTGAGTCTCATAGCTGTCTATGTGGCTATATTATATCAGTCCATATGAAAAGGATATTAGCGTGTATTACCCCTGTCAAAAGAAAATCGTCGTCTATAGACATGAAATTATGCACTGCGCTAGTGTCTGCTACTGTTGTGCTGCGAGACAACTTCATACGACTTTCGCTGTAGGGTATTTGATGTGTAAACCCACCTGTTCTGCGAACATTATAAGCTCACTCATCCTCTGTAGTCACTACATGTCTGCTCTATCTAAGTGTGGCTGATACACTCACACAGATGAAAGCTCATGCTGCCTTGCAAGGAACAATCTAAGGAATCTGGAGATACGTAATAAAGGTCTCTTGTATGCTGAAGATTTCAGTGAGACTATGCTTTGTTGCTTGATGCTAGCAGCGTTGACAAACCACAATAATAAAATGTCAGTGTAACAGAGTACAACTCCACTGAGAACTGATTCACACAATCTATTTTTGTCTCCACCGTTTCCATGTTTATTTTGAGCTGTTGCTGCTTTGCCAATCTATATGTATATAAGAGTGAATCTGAGTCTATGCGAGGGTATTAATGAACTGGCTATTATCAGAGTGCATACCCTGTGTACCAGCGCCTGCCTCGCTTCAAGATACTCATGCTGAAGAGCGTGTGATTAACAAAGACAGTATACGCAGCGAGAGGCCTTCTTGTCTAAAGTGTTATAGAGCGTACCGCCTTTCTATGCGTGCTCAACTTGAGCTAAGCCCCTTCCATTAGTTTATATATCAAGCGCTAGATGCACGCCCAAGACATGCGCATCACGCTTCTTGCTGAGCGGTCTCTATGTTTATGAGCTGACACATTGCAAACTTACTCAACATTCTGCCAAGAGCAAATATCTGTGATTGACCTGCTAGACATATTGTGAGACTCTTTAGGGATAGAGCGGACAAAGAGTAACTCAGTGAGAATATAAGAAAATATTAAGGTCCTAAAAAAATATGGTAACTGAACAAAATTTAATATAGACCCCAGAACTGGCAGTGCCAAAGAATGTGGTCATGCAGTAAGACCTTGATTGGATGCCTTCTGATGCCAGCACTGCTTAAAACATCTAAGCACAAAATATATTTGGAAGGGACTACAATGGAGTACAGTAACTATAACTATAAAGTGCAGTACCTAGTGTTGATAGAGAAACTGACACAAAAGCTCAAAGTCAGTCATTAGAAGTCAAGTAAAAACATACTTTCATTCCAAATTAGTATGATTTTATTAGTTTTACACATACATATCAGCCAGAACATAACAGAGGTCCACCAACACAATATGCAAAGACTTGGAATTCCTGAAACTGGTCCAAACACTGGTTTCTCCTTTTCAAGTAAATTCCCAAGGCTGGACTTGCACAGGATCTATGAACGGGACAAACAATTCATTTGAAAGCTGTTAACATTTTCAGCTGGAATATTCCATCTCTCCGATCTATTGTATGGGGTTATGATTGGGGTTTTTAAAATTTACTACTTCTATTGCATTTTGCTCTTTTTTTCTTGTCTAAAATATAAAATCATAATTATTTATATATAGATATATATGAAAAAAGAAGTGTATAATTATAAAAGTTTCCTGAATAGATTCTGTGCATGCACAGACCTAATATGTGTGACTGCATAGATGACTGTTGAAAAAACAACACCAAGAGTTGCATGTAAGCAACCTGTTCTTCTGGGTTCCAAGGAAGAAGAGGGTTCAGGGTACAATCAGTTAGGCATCATTAGTTATAATTATCTTTAAATCAACTATTGGAAAGCAGATTGTAAATAACTATTTTCTCTTTACCTTTTACAGTTAAAGAAATTTTTATAAAGTTGATTTTAAAATTTTTTGCAAGCACTGCTTTGGGATATTTTGCTTCAAGATTAGTTAGTTATTGGTTGCAACATATTTTCAATGATGGAGTAGTTGAAATAGTTCTAAGCTTCTCAATGGCATACGTTATTTTCTTCATCGGTAAGTTAAATGTCCTTGTCAAACGCAATGCATTTGAAACAGTTGTGCTTAATCGTTAATAAAACTAAATAATAGTGGTTTTTTAAAAAAATAACAATTCCCTATTTTTTCTATCCTTAGCTGAATGGCTTGGAATGTCTGGAGTTATTGCTATTTGTATTTTGGGCCTTCTTTTAGATACTGTAAGCTTTAGTCCAGGATTGGATATATTTCTTTATAAGTAAGTGCTCATAAGTAAGTGTTTATCTTTATATTTCAGTTTGAACCATTTTGAAAATTTCTGTGGTAGCTAAATGTATTCTATTTACATATTGTGTAAGGAATGTGAACTACCGTATATCGCGGCGTACAAGGCGACTGGGCGTATAAGACGACCCCCAACTTTTCATGTTAAAAAACAGAGTTTGGGGTAGACTGGGCATATAAGACGAACCCCAATTTTTCATGTTAAAAAACAGAGTTTGGGGTATACTCACCCAGCCCGGGCTCCATGTGCAGCTGAAATGAAATTCGCTCTGGTTTCTTCTGCTGTTGGTAGCGAGCAAGCTTTAAATCAGCACCAATGGGCAAGCTTAAGACGGTCATTGATAAATGGCTGGATTCCAGCCAGATTCTGGTGCACTGTTGAATGTAAAGCAAGCGAGAGAAACATCTGCAAATCTTGGTTCATGTCACAGTCTGTTGCTGTATGACGTCACTGAAAATATAGCCAACTAAAGAGTGTCCATGTCAAAATAGAATCGCCCACACCCCAGTCAAGTAGTTTTTTTTGGGGGGGGGATTTGCAGCCTGAGGGCCACATTTCCTTCTGCACAACTTTATGGAGGCCACATGACACAACTATGAGGACTAGAACCATACTTTGGGGGGAGGCTGTAGCTCAGTATCAGAACACATGACACTGAAGATCCCAGGTTCAATCCCCATCAGGAAGGGCTGGGAAGAGACCCCCTGCCTGAAACCCTGGAGAACCTGCTGCCAGTCAGTGTAGACAATGCTGAGCTAGATGGACCCTCCCTTCTCGCCGCACAGGAGCCCGTCACGCTCGCCACCCATGCCCAGCCCGGGCTCCATGGCGGCTGAGGTGCAAGAAGAGCCGGGTGAGAGACGTAGGGATGCCGAAGCGGCTGCCGCTCTGACGGGAGGCTCTCCGACGGCCTCCCCTGCGTCAGAAGCCCAAGAAGAGCCCCCCTCCCTCCTCCTCCCCCCTTCCCTGTGTGTTGGCGTGTGTTATGTTTTTTCCCTTCCCCTCTCCCTCCCTGTTGGTGTGAGTTGCGTTTTTTCCCCTCCCCGCCGGCTGAACCCCAAGCGGCTCAGCCTTTTTTTTGTAGACCAGCAGGAGCACGCGAAGAGGAGGACTGGTGCAAGGAGGAGGTACGGGCACCATGCAGTACGGGCGCAAAGCAGCATTGCGGCCGCGGGGAGCTGAAATTGTGCTCCGTCAGGTGCAAGGAGCTAGCGGGGTCTCGGAGGCAGCGGCATGGCCGGCGGGGATGCTGAAGCGGCTGCCGTTCCGACGGGAGGCTCTCCGACGGCCTCCCCTGCGTCAGAAGCCCCAGAAGAGCTGGTTGAGAGCGGCACTGCCGACAGGTGAGAGTACCCCGGTTTTAGTATCCGCCGTACAAGATGACCCTCGACTTTTGGGAGGATTAAAAAGGGTCAAAGAGTCATCTTGTACCCCTGCGATATACGGTAATAGGATTGAAGTCCTTGTAGAAGATTTAAAGGTGCCTTGTAGAAGCACTTTAAGTATTCAGTGCATAAAATTTCTATTGTAAACCAGATTCTCAGTGACAAATGGTACTTAAGCACTGGTGACTTGAAATAGCTACAAGAGGTAATTGATTAATAAATTATTTTTTGTCTTTGAATAATATTTTTAAAAACGTAGTATAAATAAAGCATGGTGGTTGGTTGAGTAACAACTGACTGGTTTATTAATACAGAAGTAACATTTCCTGTCAGATCTTTCAATTATTTGAAGACGCATCTAGGTATGAAACAGGAGATCTGTCGTCAGCATTTAGTAGTTTAAAGAAGGAAATTCAACCCTGGGGGACATAAAATTGGATTTGAACTGTACCATTAGGAAAGTCTCTTGTCTTTTGCAATGTGAACATTTGATTTTAAAATGTTATCACTGCAATAATATAGAATAATATTATAAATTCACATTGTGTATTCTGTATTAAGAGCCTGTGAGATACCCGGTACATTGTGATTAAGACTTGTAGGTTTACCCTTTTGAAAGTCTATGTTCTATGACTCAGCAGCCCCAACGAGTAAACACTTAGATCAAATTGTAACCAATTTTATTGCAAAAGGAACCTGTACACGTTTATATCAAGTCTAATACCTTATATTTTAGCTACCAAACTACTCATTATTATACATAAATATACAGGCAAAGAATCTGTAGTTTCCTTTCCCTTCTGAGTTCAAATGGTAGATAGGAAAAATACAAACCCCATGTTCAATACTCCTGTTGAGTATTGGATTGCATTTCCTCTGGCTCTCAACTGAGTTTGGGAGGTAGAGCAAACTAAAAATCTCATGTTACCTGCTAGGAAACTTTCTCTCTCTCTCTCTCTGTATGTGTGTGTGGTTTTGCCTATGTCTAGTTTCAGCTTGTTTTGTGGAATTCTAATCCAAAATATAATCTAAAAATTATGTTTGACCAAATATTCACTGTGTTACAATGCTTTGAAATTTTGTAAGAAACCGATTTTGAGGTTGGGGTGAGGGGAGAATGCTTTTGAACTTTATATACCTTAAAGAATTACAGCTTTGCTAATAGTAAGCCCCCCTTAGCAGGGTTTAACACATGTTTTTTTAAACAGGTTCTGGTCATTGTTGACCTTTTTGGCTCACATTATGATATTCCTTATAACAGGAATTGTGTTGGCTCAGAAGGCATTTCCATGTTTTGATTCTCATGCTATTTTTTTTATTATAACAGTCTACCTTTCGTTAAATGTTACAAGGTAAGAATTGTTTAATTTTCCTTATTGTATTGATGTTTTCTGCCAGTTTACAAAGCTCACTCAGCTGATATTCTTCAGACTGCAGTCAAAATGCATTTAACTGGGAGTAAGCTACACTGAATTCACTAGGACTTACTTTTTAGGCATGTATAGGATTTGTAGATTATATATTATTTTCCAAAATTCTTAAGTCCAAGGCACACATGCTCTCACAAGCAACTGCTTGGGAGCCATGAAGAACATAAATAGGTCCGTATATTTACCAGAACTTCTAGTATTGGTGCCTCTGAACTTATTACCCAGTTTGTGGTATGAATTTGGCATAATTTTGAAAACACACTTTTATTCGAAACCTATTCCAAACCAGGCCATCATCACGCTTCTTTAACAGTTTGGACTACAATCTGCTTTGTGAAAAGCTCCTTCTACCAGACCACCTGGTTGCTCCTACTTCTGTGATTGTAGCAGTAAGGAGGGATTCTCATCCTTGCCACCTTGAGCCCCTTTGGAGGAAGGTTGGGATATACATTTAATAAATAATAGCTTCCCTCTTTTCCTGGTGCTTTGAACACTGCTTTGGCTACAGACAATGGGAAATGTGTTTTTCTCTGAGTGTCTTATACCTTTGGGATATCAAGTGTCCGATTGACATTCATATGCCCTGGCCTAAAGGATGCTACTATAGTGGCATTCCAAGCAGTAGTGAAGGAGAAGGTGAACAAGAAACAGAGAGGCACACCTCCCCTGCTATTGCTTTTGTTGCCACCAGATACTAACTTGGGCAGCTACTAACCTTTAGGCATTACGCACTACAGGACAGCCACTAGTAACTAATACTTAAATGTCTGTCTAGATTTTGTGTATATTGTATGTACAAGACTTTGCACAGAGTCCCACCTGCTTGACCAGTTGCCCATCTGCCTCCCAGAGATTTTAGAGGACAAGCATTGCAGGAATGAAAATTATCTTAAGGTGGCCCAAGAGCAGGGACGGGGGGGCGTGCTGCCCCGGGCAGCGCCCTGGGGTGGGGGTGACACTTGGGGTGGGGAGCACCGCCCCCCATGATCGGCGCCGCTGCGCTTGCTGGCTTAGCCAGCCGCTGGCGCCTGCCTTCCTTTTTTTTCT